>CM053792.1:376614076-376829076 GCA_028749045.1 Cupressus sempervirens
TTCAATTCATATTATTTACACTACATTATTCCCTCACCTAGTGGAGGCGATCCTTCCTACATAGTTTGTTGGCTATACAACTTGGAGCATCCTCTCACCATATGACAACCTCACTTCCACACCCACTACATTTCCTCATGTAGCCCACTATACTCCTTAGCATTACCCCCACACCATACATCACCTTCTACATGACTTACCATTCCCTTTGTCAACCCTTTCCTCTCCATGCAACAATATTTCTTGCCTCTTCTTGAAATGCTCCCTTTGAAAGCCCTCCTCTTCACTTTACCATTTTCATAATCCTCTATAACTATACTACACATTTTCTATAGTACACCAATCCCTTAGGTGTGATCATTTTTTCACATAACTCTTCCTCCTATATGAGCATGTAAACATCAAAAAATGTATAGAGATTCCATTAGATTCCAAAGGTTTAGACCAAGGATATTCCCCAAAGCATCTAAACCACCTCTTCATGATGAGAAAAAGAGATATCAACATCCATCAAGAATTGATCATATGCGGAGTGTGCCATAAACAATTTGGCTCATCAACATTAGCAACTAGATAATTTATAATTTTCAATTACTTCATAGAAAGACATCTATTATTTGTGGGGAAGACTATGAAGAAACACCTATACTAGATGCACTTTAGATGGTTTTGGGAGGGGCTTCAAAGTGTTAGGCTAAGGCTTAAGATAGAGAGTATGGTATTAACATTGATAAAATACATGCTAACATGCTATAACCACATGGGCTCAAATCATCACAAAGCAAAATCTCTAACAATACCCTAGAATCTTGCCTCTATAAACTTTATTCTCCTCTTCAATGTAACACAGACCAAAACCTTATAATTTTCTTGGAAATAATACTTTTTTTTCCTTTTAGTGCTCAAAGGTTGTTTATTTGCAAAAAAATTGTAACGCCACATATTTTGATCGAGCCATTCAATTTTCTATTATAGCATATCATTTGAAATCTCCCAAAGAGATCTACAACAATGAATACATATTAATATCTATTTATCCAAATTTCAAAAGAAATAAGGCTCATGATATCTACAAATTTGAGTTTGAGACTTCATGGGAGAAATTTCTTAGGAAATTATCCAATATCTTGCAAATGATACAAGATGTTGAGATTTTTCTTTCACTAATAATTTTATTTTATAATTTTTCTCCTTGTGAATCTATGTCTATGAAAATTGAAGTTACTACAAATAGTAGGTAGATATTTGTTGTTATTTTGAGATTATGACTATCCTCCACCTTCTAAGTGTCAACATGCGATGCAAAAGAAGAAATAAAATTACCAAAAAAATGATAAATACAATTTTTTTTGGATGATGGAATCTCTCTCCTACACTGTTGAATGTTTTAGAATCATGTGAAGATTTAATTTCTTGAAATAATGAATCATGATGGACTCCATCAAAATGTTGTGTGCCAATGACTTGTTTGGCTAAAAACTCTATTCCATCTCTGCTGAAGAGGCTATTGATTTGCAACACCTATAAATTTGCAATGTTCTTACCATAAAAAATTAATAACAATTGCAAGTAGGAAAAAATTCAATTACATGGATGATATAGTAAAAAAGAAACGTGAATGGAAACCTATAAAGTCCATCATACATTGGACATTGAGATAAATGTAATGGATGCAAAGATTAAGACCACCATAGAAATGAAAAAATCTAAAAATGAAAGGGGCATCAAGGGCTCTAAAACTGGGGTGGTACAAGCACCCACCATATAGTCCAAACGCCCAATGACCATTAATGCAGGCTTGGTTGGAGTTATTTCACAATGAATTCAAAATATCTGGGCTCCATTCGATCAACTACAAATGAAAAACCCTCCTCTCCTCCATTGGAAAAAAAAGGTTATAGGAGTTGGTTTGACAAACAAATCCTTTACGCAAGTGTTAAGGAATGACCCAGTTCTTTCAAATGGAGCCAGATTTGTGCAAGAAAGGCAAAGAGGTTGCAATGGTGGAGGAAGATAAGGAGATTCATGTAAGAAACCATCTGCTTCTATGTGTATCCTTTTTTGTAATTCAAAAATGCAATGTGCCATTAAATATGATATTTTAAAACTACATAACACTACTATTTTCCTTTCTGCCTAAGATCTGGATATTAAAATTCCTTTGTGAACCTTTTTAAATGACTAGCTTAACAATAACTATAGAAAAAAACTTGGTTTTCATTTCTCCTTCCTTAGAATGATTTAGAAAGGTCTTTTTTTTTTCTTTTTTCAAGGACCCAAATGCACAAAACTACATTGTTGACAAATAATTTTGGAGAATAGGTTTTTCTACTTGTAGGGCTTTACCCAAGTCTTTGGAAGCTATTAAAAAATAAATTCTAGCTCTTTCCACTCCTCAATGGATTTTTGTTGGCAACTTTACTTCATTGTAGTGGAACCTTATTCCCCAAGCTCTAGAACCCCTTGGAAAATTCATCAAATTCGATAAACCATCCACTCTTCTCCCTCACACTGACACTAGGATCCTTATTGGCATTGACAAGGGAAAGGAATTTCCCAAAGAAATTATGTTTGATATGTATGGTAGCCATTACTCTTGCCATGTATCTTTCCTTGGTGTCATCAACATATGTTTTCTTTGTAGAAAAGAAGGGCATATTAGAAAGAATTTCCCTATCTTGACAAGATAGGGTGAAGCTTGGAATCACACTTAGAAGGGATCTTTTTGAGGATATGCAATGAAATCTTCCTTGCCATCATTGAATGCTAAACTTCCTCCAGTCTTTGAAAGCCTTTGTGTAGAATTTGCCTCCTTGTGTGTGGTCTTTAAATACCTAGTTGGGGATTCTCTCCTTCTCCCAAAGACACCCCATTGACATTGTTGTTTCAGATCTTGATTCTTCTGTACTTGTTTTACCACCTAACAAATGTAAACATCACACCATGAATGAACAATAGATTGTGTTAAAAAAGATTAAAATGACATTTGGGCATAACTTTAAGAATATGGAGAAATTTCCACTTGTTCTTCACCACCCAAAGAATTGAAAGCCATCCTTTTTGGTGACCCCAAGCCTCCTCCCATGGATGCATAGGTTAGGAATACCAATATGGAAGTGAATGTGTAGGCCAATCCTTTCATAATTAATGGTAACTTAGTTTCTGAGGTCCTTGATGTGGAGGATAAATTGAATCATTTTGAGGTGGTAGTGATCCCAACCTCTTCTCCTGATTCTCCCCCATTAGTATGGTTGAAATATCATCCCATGTGAGATTAGCTTTAGTTATTCAAATACTTGAACTTGAGAATTGTGGCTTGGTGGATGTTATTGATAAATATGGATTAGTAGACATTCGAGATCAAGATGGTGGTGAGAAAGAAGGAACATACTTTTTCTTCAAACCAAGTAGGAAAACTAGAAATCCTAGAAGAGGCTCTATAGAAAATAGTGAGGAGATGAACAAGAAAAAAATGTTAAATCTAAGGTCGATCAAGTTAGTGGAAAAAAGAGAGGTAGACCTCCTAAACCTATTACAACCTCAAAATAAACAAGATCTAGAAGTGTAAGCTTCCTAGGTTCTTCAAGAGAGCAAAAGCTATAATAGATGTTGACCCCAAGAATCCCCCCCAATGAGTGCCAAATTTACCTCTTGGAATGTTAAAGGATTGGAAACTCTAGATAGGAAGTATGTAATCAAAAGACTCCTTAGATCTCACACTAATGTTGATTTACTAATACTCCAAGAACCTTCTAGGTTTTAGTTAGACATAACCCTTAATTGCATCTAGATCTATGCTAAACCCTATTTCACTAACCATGTCAAAGGTATAGGTGGGGCTACTATCTTGATTGGTCCCAAATGGTGTAAAAATGTATTGGATTGGGTTGTCTCCCCTTGCAACAAAATGGTTTGGGTTACCCTCAAGTTTCATGATAAAGAAATTAGAATATGCTCCATCAATGCTCCAGATGAGTTCTATAACTGAGACAAATTGTGGAATTGGGTTTTCCAACTAAATGAAATCCTTTGGATCATGGATGAAGATTTCAATATTCTTGAAAATCAACAAGAAAAATTTAGAGGATGAAGATATGAATGGAAGAATGGAGAAAGGTATTTTTGGAACAAACTAGTTAATAAATATAAGTTGTTTGATCCCCTTGCTAGAAATAGGAAGGAACATAATGGAATTTAGTTTACTTGGACTAATTTCTAGAAAGGCACTAAAAGGATGTACAATAGACTTGAAAGATTCAATGTCACCAATGACCCCTTCTCCTTTATCTGAAATAATGATGGTGATAGTGTTCAAGTCTATCCACTTAACCTATATGATCACCATCCAATTGTTGCCTCAATATTTTTTCTCAACCAACCTAGATCAGAAAAATACTTTGAATCAAGTTTTCTCTCAACACTTCTCTACTTAAACAAAATGCAATGAATTTTTTTTTGTTCTTATTAGATGGTATAATACTTATGTTGTTCAACACTTAGATGCTACTATTATATGGAATACAATGATTGATAGTTGGAAGAATTTGTTTCAAACAATTGATAAGAAAAAAAAAATTTATAGAAAGATTGAGAAATCCTAGCATGAAAAACTTGTGATAGTAGAGACTATTCTTGATGGGGACACAACCCAAGAACAGAATGGACACAACAGAAAAGGGAAATTTTATAAACTAAAAAAATAATAAGCTAGTACATTCAATGCATAGAAAATAAACTTCAAAACATGCCCTAATGGCTTACAATAGCATAAATGTGGAGATAATTTCTCCTTTCAGTCCTCCTCTCAAACTCCACTCCAAACTCCTTCTACAATGCCAGGAATCTCCTTAAATAGACCCCGGAGGGTTAAGGACTAGGAATACATTCTAGAAAGTGCTAGTAGGAATCTACCAACCAAATAGAAGGCTCCAAAAGCTGCATTAGAAGTCGGCGCAAATCTAGGAGAATCTAGAAACGGTAACCGAACTTTCGGGAGGCGTAACTTTTGAACCATAGCTCTGATTGATGAACCGTTTACATTTTTAGAAAGCTCTCAAAGTGCTCTATAGACCTATGGACCAACTTCACTCGTCCCCTATTTTTTGGCCCTTTTCAAGGTCATTTAATGCCCCTAACTTGACTTTGAAGCATTCTTAGCAGGTCTCCAAAACTTGAAAAACTGCAATAACTTTCAAACCATGGGGACTTTTGACCCGATTCTTTTTTTGGAATGTTCTAAATCACAATTACATTCATCTGGCCAATTCACACCTTCTAGTTTACCAAAATGATGGCCCAATTACATGCTCCTATTTTTTTCAAGATTTTCTAGCACACTGATAGTGGAACTGTGAGAGTTGGAACCTTTATTTGACCCAAATGGGTGTCCAAAAATGTAAACACATGAAACAGAAACTAAGTCTAAGTACATTTTTTGGGTGACACAGGATTGCCCTTATACCTTTGGATGCTCCTGCATCAATTCTTCAGAATGATCCCCTCAACTCCAATGCTCTAAAAAACTTGATATTTGCTAGGGATTCTTTGAAGAAGTTTAAAAACTATAAATTCCAAGGTGTTAAAGCCAAAGCTAGGGTAAATTGGTTGGAGCATAATGACAAAGGATCCAAAAAAAAATTTTAACTTTTGAAACCCAAGGAGGCAAGGGATAGTATTGATGTAATTTTGGAGGGTAATCCTCTATCTCTAATCAAGATAATATCCTCAATGCCTTTGTAAAATTTTATTCTTAGTTGTTCACCTTAGAAGAAAATGGGACATCGATGGATGAAGAGAGGAGACTTTGTAAACTTATCCCAAACAAAGTAAAGGAAGAAGATAGAGTTAGACTTGAACTACCTATCTCAAAGGAAGGTATTATTCCTACAATGAAACAAAGGCATAATTGTAAGGCCCCTAGACCTAATGACATACTAGTGGAATTCTATAAAGAACACATTGACTGGACTTGGCAAGACCTACTATGGTTGTATGAACATGCTTTGTAGAATGGTACATTAGGATCAAAGTTCAACAAAGGGCTAAATAAACTCATTATGAAGGATGAAGATAAGACTTTAATAAAATTTGGAGACCAATTACCCTTCTCAATGTCTCTTACAAAATCCTAGCTAAGACCCTTGCCCTAGGAGTCAAAGATGTGCTTCCTAATGTCATTTTCCATACCCAAACTGGTTTTGTTAATTAAAGATATATCTTGGAAAACCTTATTACTTGCTATGAGGCCATGGATTGGGCTAGGTTTATTCATAAATTTTCAGCCATGTTTCTAATTGACCATGAAAAATCCTATGACAGAGTGGAATCAAAATTCATAGAGATGATGTTGGAGTGTCTTGGATTCCCTGGGAGCTTATAAAGATGATGTTCCTACTTATGAAGGATGTCACTATAGTAGTTGAGGTTAATAGTTCCAGATCTAAGGAGCTTGCCACTCACCCCCTCCCTTTTTATGCTAGCATCTGAATGTCTTGACTAAGTTCTTAGAGATAACTCACTCTCTCCCAAAGTTAAAGGGATCCCATTGCCCAATCAAGATGAGACCTCAGATGTCTAGTTTTCTAATGATATAACTCTCTAAAGGTAATGTAGAAAATCTTATTGCTAAAATGGACATATCCTACAAATCCTTAGGGAGAAAAGTATCTATTACAAAATCCATCATGCTAGAATGGGAGGAATCACCACCTCATTGTTTATGCAGATTTGGTATCTCCTAGCAGGGAGGTCGTAATCATACGGTTAGATAGCTTGGAATCCCCTTTTCAATCTCTCCAAACTTCAATACCATGTGGAATTGGGTCAAGTACAAGATTAAAAAGAAGAAGCTATGGAAAAAAAAAAAACTACATATCCCTTTTTGGTATTTTTCAAGTGTGTCAAAAAATCTTGGCAGTATATATTGCCTAACTTGCTTTTGAGCTTTCATGTTATTAAGATTTGGTGTAGGTTAAGAAGGAAATTGGGTTTTCTTAGGTGGATTAGAATTATTTGCAGGAGGAGGAGGCACTAAGGCTTTTTGTGGAGGTGGCTATAAGCACCAATTTCTAGTTAGGCCACCACTATGGTATTTGTTTCTAGTTACATTATGGGGCTTGCCATTGATTAGATTGTTACTACCAATTTTGTTGAGATTACTACCAACAATTAGGAGGGGCTTTCTAGTTCTATTATTGCCATTGATTAGGTTAAGGTTGTTTTCATGGTTTCTTATTCCATGAGGGATAAGATTGGTTAGCCCAATGATTATTCCAATAATTTGGATTTGGTGGACTAGTATTCTAGAAATTGATTTTTTTTCCATTGATTATTAGAATTACTAGAGTTTTGGAGAGGATCTTTAGGCATACCTTGTCTTGGGGCCCATGGTGTACATTTATTAATGTAAAACACATCTCCATTTTCATCAATTTCTTTGAACTCAATTGACATAGGGTGAGTCTCGACATTGGCAACCATTTTACACTTGCAATTTCACCTCTTCCACTAATAATGAGAGAAAAACTCAGTCAACATAGGTTCAAATTATGCATGTTTTCTCTTAACTTTCATGGTGTCCAATAGGGTGGAAACATTATTGATAATATATTTCTTGAAGTCATAGAAAAGATTAGAAAGCTCCATGTTTGAGACTCCAGAACCATTATTCTTCAAAGGATTAGAACAAATTCCTCTCCCTTTTTTCACATTGGCCCTTAAATAAATTTTGCAACACCTCTTTATATTAGTCTAACTAATTTTTGTAATATCTCCACTAGCCATGAGATCTAAGGCTTCCACAAAAGCTTCATAATACCCCTTAAGAAAGGTGCTTCTAAGATGCTTCATTGAGCTGATCTTGAGTATTCCTTTGCAAGTTATAAAGGAATCTTGAAACATAATCTTATAGAGTCTCATCATCTTTTTTTTGCATCACAAATATATCATCTCCTCCCATATCACTATCCCTACAATAATCTTTGTATTTTGTTAGGAAAAAATCCTTCACTGCATCCCATGAATCTGCTACTACATTTGTACCCAACCTTATAAACCATCTTAAGGCTACCTCCTTCAGTGGGGATAGAAGCAAATTTAGCTTGTGAGGATTAGTTGTGTAGTCATAGCTCCTATAAAGGATATCAAACTAGAAAAGAAAGGTCTCAAAGTCATTAGTGATAAGGCCATAGAACTTAGGAAGTATAGAAGTAGGAATATTTTTTAGATTATTGTTTTCATGAAGGTTGGGGATGGGATAGGGAAAAGTAGGTTGTGCCATCGTTGGTGGTGGTGGTTGGTTTCTAAGCTAATAAATAACAATGGGTAAAGGGTTATCTTGATATCTAGGTTTAACAAAGAGGTCGTTCAAATGCAGAGACTCCTCTATAGATGGAGGTGAAGGAAAATATTTGTGTGCATCAACAAACAAGTTTTTAAATACTGGTTCTTCAATTGGTTAATCTCCTTCCTCTTTATTCCCAAATTGGGAATGTTCTTGATCAGGGTATACAATTTCTATTATTTATAAGGGATCATTTTGATGAAGGAATCTCCCAAGATGATCTCTTCTTCTATGCATGCAAACAACTGAATACTAAACTTGCCTCATCTAAAACTATTAACCACTAACTATGCTAAGAACTTCTAAAAATGCTTGGCAAATATATTAGCTTGGAAACTAGACTTTATAACTTGTGGATTTGGACATCCTCAAGCAACAACCAATGACCCACTAGACTCATTTACTATATCAAATAGGGACATAAATTTGAAATGATGTCTACAAAGTATATTCTTAAACCACCCTTTTAAGCATCATCACTAAGCTATAGGAGTGTAATGTTAAGCTACAATCCTAAACTTGAAATGAAAGCAATTATCTTATTGAAATCACTGTAATACAAAATTGAATCTATTGTATTGCCTATGCTATAGGAACAACCACCAATTTTGTTACTAGTGGTTGTAGGAACAACAAAATACTAACTTACTTATAAATAAATTGGAAACTAATTTATACCAAAGGAGAGTATTCACTCATGAAGTGGCCCCCCCTTGAATGAGAAAATGAAGTAACTACTCATAACTCAAATACTGGATATAAAGAGTATCATGTTATTCATATTGAGCTTATCAAAATACAACTAAAAATTATAGAATCACAAACTTAACTCATTTTTGTTACATTGCGAAAGGATTTCCTCGCTAGCTTTGGAAAGTTAGAGAAATTGCTTATTTATCCCATCATATTAGAAACAAACTTTCCTAGATTTAAGACTCTGCATAATGTGAGATCAACCAAACCTTTTAGTGAATTACAAAAATTTAGGGAATCACTAATCATGAAACAACTCTTCCCTAAATATAGCTTATGGGGTTCCTAGATTTGGGTATGGACATTGGCAGTTACACTGACTCATTCCTTTTCAAATGTTTGTTGTAATTACTCTAGGGATATGCCACCAAGTGCTTAATGTCACTCTCTAAGTATAATTGACTCATTCCTATGAAGGGATAACATAATGTTCAACTTCAAAATATACATTTAAATTGTTAATCCATAAGAAATAATTTAATGCACTAACTAATTAATCTTTTCTCACACCACATGACTACATGAGCATACCCAACTAAGCTACAAGAAGAGAACATCATATTCATTCACGATGCACATGTCTGATTCGATTAATCATCCAAAAGTTCTAACTTATAGTAATATGTCTATAAACCATAAAGTATGTGAAAAATATAGTAGTTCACCAATGCACATGTTTATATAGTCGTCGCACTTGTTAAATTTCTTAAAGTATGAACATAGAAAACTATCAACAAGACTATGAAACTTATCAAAATAGATGCTATTAAATAGTCCCATCTTGACGTAAGATTGGTATGTACACTAATGGAAATTGGTTTCAAGCTATCAAAGGAGGATTAAAATCCTTGAAGTGAATGAGATACTTTACCGATCAATGATTAGAAAACTACAAAATGTAGTGCATAGTAGAGTGGATAGAGCACAAGTAGTTGGGTTAGTGGCCAAATTAGATTGGCCAACCCAAAGGAATCATACATGGTGGCTATGAAGAGAGTCTTTAAGTATCTAAAAGGTATTGAAGAATATGGTCTATAATATCCTCACAAAGGTAATTTTGAACTTAGCATCTTTATAGATGCTAGTTGGGAAGGAGACATAGATGATAGGAAGAGTACAACAAGAGATGCATTCTTCCATAGAGGAAGAGTAGTGGCTTGGACAAGCAAGAAAGAAAACTACATATCACAGTTGACCATTGAAGCATAATATGTTGCTATAGCTATGAATTGCACTCAAGTCATTCGGATAAAACAACTAATTGAAGGAATTAAGGTGAAAAATAAAGAAATTGGTAGTTATCAAATGTGATAAAACTAATGCTATCAATATATCAAAAAAATTGGTCATACATTTGAAGACCAAGGACATATCAATCAAGTACCATTTTCTAAGGGAATAGCTCCAAGAAAAGGAAGTCAGGTTGAGCAGTTTAGAAAGAAATAGGAAAGATAAGATAGTCATCTTTGGTATTGCTATCAAAGGTGGAAAAGTTGTATAGATGGTGAAAGCATGTAAATGTAGTATCTTAGGGAGAGATAATGTAGGAAGGAAAGAAGAGGTTGTAGACACCCAAAGTTGAAAGAGATAAAATGACTAAGTGTTTCTATCAATCCCAAAGGGGGAGATTGGTATAAGGATTGAAGACTAACTAGTAGTAGGAAAGTAGATTAGTCATTAAAGGTGTTGTCATTGCTGGCAACGTGAGAAAAGAGATCATGAACAATAGATAGACACAATCGATAAGACATGCCAACATGCAACCCTCGCCCTTAAGGGAAGTCATGAGAGACAAAAAGCCTAGTGGAAGTAATGAAAAAGGTAATCCACCTAGACAAAGCATGCTTAGTGAAGTCGAAGCATAAGTAAGCCAAGTAATATGAACATCAAATAGAATAATGAGATGATTCAACATGATGAGCATGAAGCAAGATGCCCATGAATTCCTATTCATGTAGAGGGTAAGAGTGCACTCCACATCACATTTAATGGCGATTGGAGAAAGGATTCATGAATAGTTGTAAGAATTCAAGTTTCACTTCTTTCCAATTAAATCTAGTCACAAAGAACACATAGCACCCATCACTTTTGTACTAACATGCCACAACCTAACAAGAGTGGCACAACACTACAATGGGTGATTGATTTGGTAATAGGAATAAAATTAAAATTTTGAATTCTTAAATCAAAGCTTCCAAGAGAATCAAGAAGGATAATATAAAATGAAATAAAGTTGAAAGGATGAAGGTTAGATTGCTAAGTGAATAGCTAGCAGAGCCAAGCTAAAGTGGAATCTCATAAAGTGAAGAAGAGTGATCATGGAGATATCATCTTTAAGGTAGTGATTGTGCTAAGAAGAGGAGGGTGAGCCTAAACACTAAAAATATTATCATGTGGTCAAGAAAAGAGAGTAAAGAGAACAAATGACCAAAGACTAAAGTTGTAGAGCCCATAGAAGGAAGAGTACAATTCTAAGATTGGTCTAGCAAGTGGAAGAAGGATATTAACCAATTTATGTTCAATAGATAAACTGTTACATCATTTCTCTATTGTTTACTTACCTATACAACAGTAAATCATGTTGAGAGTGGATGCTAATAGGTTCTTTGTATAAATCCCTTAATAAGGTTACATGTTAACTTGTGTTTCAAATTTCTTTAACTAGGATTCTCCTAATAGAGTAATATATTATTAGGTCTCACTCAAATACCCTAATATAGTAGCACCTCACAATGTTCTTTTAATCTTTTAAGGGCATACTTTAGAAGGGAAAAAACTTGTGAGGATTGACTCACGCCCCATGGTTTTTACCTTAGCCAGGTTTCCATGAGATAAATATTGTGTTATGTGTTTCTATTTTCAAGATTTTTTTTTTGCTTAACCCTTACTAGTTGAGTTATGGCATGCACTAATCTAAAGAGAAGTGGTGAGTGTGGTTTGAATTAAAAATTTGTGCATAGTGAGTATATTGATTCAAACCCCTCTCAATATCTTGACTTGTGGGGGGGACCAACTCCCTTTTCCCACTTCATCCATCCATCTATTTCATCTCCCTTCATCATAACCCTACCAACATATTTTGAACATACCATAAAAATCTATGTTCATTATTGCAAGAACTTCAAGAGAAGAATGCAAAGGGAAATATGATTGGGTCCTTCCTCTTTGTCCTATCACGAGACTATCATACTCCCGAAATGTCAAAAGTGAAAAAAATCAAGAAGTTAAAAAAGTTTTGGAATTAAAGATAGAGTAACTGAGAAGGGGGTGAATCAATTACTCACAAAAATTAATCCACAAATCCCTTAGATGTCTTAATGATCTAGTTACTGCTTTTACTCAGCAAACAACTACTATAACTAGATAAATTAAACTATTACTTTCTTTTCAAGTATGCATATAACTGAAAAATAAAGTGAACACAAGAGACATTGGATTTAATGTGGAAACCCAATATGGGAAAAACCACCAAGTAACTAGTCACCAATTTTTCCCTCTTCTGAAGTGAGCCCTGTTAGGAGCCAACCCTGTTAAAGGTTACAATACACACTATCAGGTGTGACCTTGTTAGAGGATTTAATCACCCTATTAGGAGTGACCTCGCTAGAGGTCTTTAGAACAATTCGACTAAACTGTCACCTTGTTAGAGGATTTACAAAATGGTTGTTAAACCAACTTTGTTAAGAGATTTGAAATCACTACTACAATGGTTAGAAAGCAACAATAAATTGACCTGAACAAGATGCAACTGAATTTTTTGAATACAAGTCTCTGTTCAGCATCATTAGATCCTCCTTGATCAAATATGGCCCTGCTGCTTCTCAATGATCTCTGATCATCCTTCGAATCTGCTTTCACAACAATTAGTCTTCATTAATTCCATAATCTTCCACATCATACTTCTATGAATTCGCAACTTGACTTCTTACTTATATCATTCAAGTTGTCAAGTCGGCTCATTTACATGTTACATTTACCAATAAATGATTCAATAGTTGGCTACGAATATTATTCTTAAACAAATAAACGTCCTTTATTGACCTACCTTGCTCCATAAATACTGCTTCTAGGAATTTCCAGAATTAACCTTCTTGACTCGGTTATCATTACAATATCTTAAAATCCTTTGGCTATCGAGTTTACTCAGTAAGAACTGGTTTTACCAAATTACTTTTGATGACCAAGTGAACTCAGTAAGAACTGTTTCTGTCATATTTTCTTCGATTATTGAGTGAGCTCAGTAAGAACTGCTTTTGTCATATTTACTTCGATTACCAAGTGAGCTCGGTAAGAACTGCTTTTGTCATATTTTCTTCAATTACCGAGTGAGCTCGATAAGAACTAAATTTCTTTGATTACCTAGAAGGCTCAGTAACCAACTGTCTAGTTGGTAGACACTACAAGCTATCTTTACTAACCTTTTGGGCTCGGTAGACACTGTCTATTACCTTTCTGACCTTTTGAGCTCGGTAGACATTGTCCTTTGCTTTGCTAAACTTTTGAGTTTGGTAGGCACTGTCTGATGACTGATATGACATTTGTGTGACATCAAAGACAACACATAATTGAACAATTGTATCCAACAAAAAAGTAGAAAAAATTGTTTCCTAGATAGAACTTTGACAATCAGGAATCTTGGTGACATAAAAAAGTAAAGATAAATAATTTTCACTTATAAAAGCTTGGCAAACAAGAACTTTGGTAAGTACCATGATAAGAACTTCGAAAATAGGTATTATGTGTAAGTTATGAACTTCTTTCATTACATACATGAAGGAAGACTTTATCCATATTTGTTATCATATCATGTCCCTTTCAATTCCTTTATTATATTATGTCCCTCATACCCCTTATCCTATCAACACTGATATTCATTTTTCTTCCCAACTTTGATCTTGAGAATGCTAGAGATATCGTTAGAACCATCATATGTCCTATCTTCTCCACATTGTCTAGATCACTTTTGTCCATATCCCATATATTTTGTATATACCTTTGGTCCATATTTACTATCTTATCATGACCTTCAATCCATTATTCCTTTCCCTTTATCTCGGTTTCCCTATTTATGTTCCATCATTATCTTATCCAAATCCCTCTCTTGGTCATGATAGAAAATAATGATGTATATCATATGAAGAAATGTTTTCAACATCCTCTTGACATGTCCATTCCTATACATCACATACCATTTAATACATGATTTCATGGCCTTAAATTTTCATTTCCAATCTGTAAATCTCATCAAAAACAATTTATCCAATCCCTCATGGATAGTCTTTGGAATTCAAAAAGCTTCAAGACATACTAAGTGACCCTTTGTAACAAAAAATTTTTCATAACAAAAACAAAGACAACTTATAAAGAGATTCATTGAATAGATAATTGAATTCCTTTTCATATGGCATTAAATATTTCAACTATCAACAATCAACAGAAATAACCATGATCAACTAAGATAACCATATCAACGATAAACTAAAATAACTAGTTTAACAATTATCTAAAAGTAATTATATCTATGATTAACTGAAATAACTACGTTAATGATTAACTAAAAACAACTATATCTATGATAAACTAAAATAACTAAATTAATGATTAACTAAAAATAGTTGTATCTATGATCAATTAAAATAACTAGATTAATGATTAACTATCTTTTCTACATGCAAGTAAGTAAATTCTTATCATGGAAAGAAGAAAAGAAACATACAAGTATCATCCAGTGGGTCTTTAGCTAGTTGTGCAAGCCTCAAATTTTGATAAGAGGAGAAGCATTAAATTAGGCTTAACCTCCCAAACTTGAACCATACTTATCCACACACAATCTATTGAATTAGAAAGGCCCTCGCTACTTTAGGATTGGGCTTCAAATATTCTTAGTCCAACCACCTGAGCATCCTGGTGTTTAAAATGTTTGCACAGTTATGGATGAACATGTTTGCATAACTAGCACCACTGACATTAAGTGATCATTAGATGGAAAACATGCCTTTAAATTACCTTGGCCAAGATTTTATGATGGGTTGAATGACCCAGTAACCACCGCTTGACTTGATAATAGAAAATATTATTAGGGATGATCATGAGCTATTAAGTATGGCTATATATTTTTATTTAATCATATCAGATTTCATCTTTTTTCTTTTTGTAGATATCATTCTCACCTCTTCACCTTTTTATGGCTATAAAGCTAGTGAGTCCTAGGTGTTTGAATTCTTTGAGCAATCGGCTCTGTTCTATTAATTCAAGGAAAATGGTTGCTTCCAACATTTCACATTCTATGATTAAAGACTTGCTAGAATATATTCTCTGTATTCTAACTTCCAATGGTTTAACAATTCATGGTTCCATGTCTTGGGTACTTTTCTATGAATTATAGTAACAATTTCCTAAGATTATTCAAATATGAAATGAGTATAATGTGCAATTTATTGATATGGAATTTGAAATGCATTAATGGTTATGAAGGGAAATATAGCGATATTGGGAGAATGATCATCCACATGACCTGGTATAATTTCTAGAAATGTCTGAGCTTTGCTAGACATTGAATATATGCTCTTCTTCAAAATGATTTCTCAGTGCATGGTAGAAATGTACAATAGCGTATACAAGAATGGCAACACTTATATTCTAGAGAAATTTTAGTTTGGAAGAGGTTCAAATGGTGTGTGAAGCTGGAACTATGAGCAATGGAAATGGCAAAATAATGGAGAAATTAGGAATGAAAAGAAGGAGCCAATCTTGAGTATGGTAGTCAAGTGTTTGGAAAAGATGTTTGCCTCTCTCTCATGACTTCATAAAAAGAGAATGACATGACCCCTTGGCTTCCGTAACATAAGAATATTTTGTCAATTTAAAATGCCAAGTGTTTAACCAGTTACAAACAAGGAAAAAAATAAAAGAAGGAAAAAGTGTTGGAAGGTTATAATTTGAATATTATTATAATTTATATTTTTATAAATACATATAAATATATTAGTGAGGTGGCATCATTATATGATAATAAAATAATATAATGGTGCCACTTCATTCTTATATCTATGTGTACGTACATATGGATATATATAATAATAATAATAATAATAATAATAATAATAATAATATGGTGAAAGATCATTTAAAATCCTTTGAGGTACATATTATATTTTAATTAAATTATTTTATGTTTCTTAAATTATTTATTTAATATTTCATTGGAGTTCTGCAGATCTATCCTAAGTTCAAGTCGTTAGGTCCTTACCAAAGAAGTTTAAGGTCATACTTGTCAATCCTATTCATTGGACTAAGGAATTATCCCATTCCAATGATCACATTTAGCAATTCTTCCCCACTTTATCTTCTCCTTTAGTCACCCATGAAACACTTTTACCATAATAATAGTTCCATAATAATTTTCATATAAACATTTAAAAGACTTTAAATTATTAACCATAATTCCAAAATCAAGCAATTGCTAAACATCAAATAACAAATAATCATTAATGACCATCTTCATTAATAGTTAATACAAAGGATATAAATAATTACCTACTTTACATGATCATGGAAGAATTTTTTTTTAAATTCAATGGCTATGAGCAATTTTAAAACTAAGTGAAAATTTAGGATGTAACATACCCTCCCCCTTAAATATTTCATCGTCCTTGATGAATATCACAATAAATTTTTTAACAATGTCCGTTCATATTATTTGAAGAAAATAAATGTTCAAGTTCTAGCCCTAGAGCAAAGATGGGCAATTTTTTGAAAGTTTTCATGATAATCTTCCTAGGTAGCATTATCCTCTACATACTGATCCCACTAGACCTTTCATTGAGTCACCTCTTGATTTCATAAGAATAACTTATGCACCTTTAGTACTCTGAGTGGTTATATTTCTACCACCCCTACTTCTTGCACCTATAATAGTTTCTAATCAATTATATGATCATGTTGAGTAATGTATTTCTTAAGGTATGACACATGGATGACATCATGCATCCTGGCAATGGTTGGTGGTAAGATAATTATGTAGGCTACTAGGTTAACAACTTCCAATATTTCAAAAGGTCCCACATACCTAGGGGCTAACTTGGCATTCTTACCAAACTTGATAGTACTCTTCTGAGCTTTTACCTTTAATAACACCTTTTCTCCCACCAAAAATTCCCTAGGTGTTCTTTTTGCATCTGCATAACTTTTCTATCTATTATTAGCTTCCTTTAATCTTTGATGAATCTAGATTATCTATTCTTCCATTTCCTTAAGCATTTCAAGCCCAAAAATAGTTCTATCTTCCAATCAATTCCAACTCATAGGAGTTCTACATTTGTGGCCATATAGATCCTCAAAGGAGGCCATTTTAATGGTAGATTGGTAGGAATTGTTATAAGAAAATTCTACCAAAGGCAAATATATATCCCACTCATAATCTAATCACTAAACTCTCAAAAGATCTTCTAATACCTGGTTTACTCCTTCTATTTGACCATCTATCTCTAGATGATAAGCTGAACTAATGTTTAGTTTAGTACCTAGTGCTGAAAATAATGTTTGCCAAAATCTGGAAGTTATCCTAGCATCCTTGTCTGAAATAATTTTCTCTAGAACTCCATGCAATTTGAATTTTTTTTTTTTATGAATTTATGAACAATTTCTATTTCTCCATCACTTAGATTTAATGGTATAAAATGAGAAAATTTTGTTAGTGTATCTACTACTACCAAAATGGTATTGTGTTGGTTTCATGTCATAGGTAATCCTTGTACAAAATCCATGGAAATTATCTACCATTTCCATTTTGGTACTTCATTTGGGTGCAAAAGACTGACTAGGTATCAATGTTTTGCTTTTGCTCTTTGGAATTCTAAGCATCATTCAACAAATTATATTATCTACCTTTTCATTCCTTTCCAAAAATATATAGGTTTTATATCTGACAACATTTTAGTTATGCTAGGGTATCCTGAATATGTAGCTGAATGAGATTCTTCTAGAATCATCTTTTGAAGTTCAGTTTTGTTGGGTATATAAATCCTATTGTGATATCTTAATGATCCATCTTTTTCTAGCGTAAATTTTGAATACTTGGAATCCTTTAGGTCCCTAATGAGAGCTAGGTTGATCTCTATATAAAATTCATCATGCTCTAGATGCTATAAAATCTAGTCCTTCAATATGAAATTTATAGTAGCCATTGTAGAAATTTGTCTCCTCCTACTTAAGGCATCTACCACTTTATTTTCCTTACCCTTAATATAACTTATCTCAAATTCATAGTCTACTAAAAATTCTAGCCATCTTCTTTGTCTAGCATTTAGATTTGTTTGAGTGAAATATGCTTTAGGCCATGATGGTTAGATTGTAGATCAAAAGGTTTTCCAATCAAGTAATGTCTCCACATTTGAAGAGCATGAACAATAGTTGCTAATTCTAGATCATGAGGGGCATAATTCTACTCATACTTCTTTAATTTCCTAGATTTGTATGCAATTACCTACTCATCCTACATTAGCACACCTCCTACTCCTTCTCCTGATGCATTAATTATAACAACAAATTTCTTTTGTGGGTTAGGTAATTTTAGTATGGGTGTTGTGGTTAACTTTTCTTTCAAGTATTCAAAAGTTGATTAACATTTTTCTGTCCATACAAATTTCCTTTCATTTCTTTGAAGTGATGTAATCGGGTACACTATCTTGGAGAAATTCTTAAAAAACTTCCTATATGACCTTGCCAATCCCATGAAACTTCTAACTTCTATCACATTTTTACATATAGGCCAATCCTTAATTGCTTTTATTTTTGAAGGATCTACAATTATTCCCTAAGCTAATATAATATGCCCTAAATATTGAATTTCCTTTTGATAGAAAGCACACTTAGAAAATTTTCCATATAATTTATGTTTTCTTAACCTTTGTAAAACTTTTTCTAGATGTTCTTGATGTTCTTCTTCATTCTTTGAATAGATTATAATATCATCTATAAAGACTAGTACAAACTTATCTAGAAAATCTTGGAATTTTCTATTCATTAAGTTCATAAAAGTTGCTGGAGCATTGGTTAACCCGAAAGGTAACATTGTGAATTCACAATGCCCATATCTAGTTCTAAATGGAGTTTTGTGAATATCTTTGTCCTTAATATAAAGCTGGTGATATCCTAAGTTCAAATCAATTTTTGAAAAAATTGTTGCACCTTTCATTTGATCAAAAAGCTCATCAATTCTAGGAAGTGCATATCAGTTCTTGATGGCAACCTTATTTAGCATTCTGTAATCTATGCATAATCTCATGGTTTTATTCTTCTTCCTAACAAACAATAACGGGGCTCTCCATGGTGAAACACTGGGCTGAATTAGTTTCTTGTTTAACATATCCTATAATTGTATTTGCAACTCCATTAATTCTATGGTAGTCATTCAATATAGTGCTCGAGAAATGGGTTCTACTCCTGGTATCAAATCTATGGTAAAATCAAAGACTTGGGATGGTGGTAGACCTAAGAGTTCTTTGGGAAACACATCTTGATAATTCTTTAGAAAGGGATATTTTTCTTTGAAGGATTCCTTTAACTTTTCTTTAATTTCCCTGCCTTCAAAAATATAGTCATCTCCATAAGTGATGTTTATAGGATCTCTCATGTCTTCAACTCTTATTGCAAAAATCTCATAGCCTTTTCTTCCATATTTCTTAAGTTGTATGTCAAATATCTATTTTGATTTAATTTCATGTTTAATCCCTATAATTATTGTAGGTTTCCCTTGGTCATCCAAACAATATTCAGTTTTGGCAAGATAATCCACCTTGGCCTTATGCTCACTGAGCCAATTAATGCCTATAGTAATATGGTAAGACCTGAGAGCTGCTGCATACAAATTCAATTCAATGGAGAAATTTTGAAAATCAACTTGAAATTCAAATAGACATTGCTCTACCTTATCCCTTGACTAGTTTGCATTCTAGATTGTCCATGGTTTTGCCATAAAACTAGATCACTTTGGAAATCTACTTAATAGTTTAGGTGATATAAAAAATTTAGAAGCTCTAGTATCAATTAAAATAGAGATAGAGTTCCTGTAGATCTTACCCACAATTGGGCCTATCTATTTTTCTGCTTGTCTATTATCTAGGGTTGCATGGATTCTTTACTGATAAACATGATGTTATTGTGGAAGAGGTGGTCGATGAGGCTGATTGGTGTTGGATTTCACATGACATTTACTAGCATAATGATCTCCCCCACAATTGTAACATCTTGAAGCTGGCCCCTTCTTTTCATTACTCTTTTTATTTTTACTTGTACTAAAATTACTTTAAAAATCCCTGATTTCATTTCCTTTTGATTCTGGCTTGCTAACCTTTTGTATTCTAGGTTGTTTTTCTTTTATTGTCACGAATGGATTCATCCCTCTTGATTTTGTATTCCTGTCAGATAATATTCTCTAAAGATTCTTCCATAGTTTGAGGAGAGAGTACATCGATTGCTCCTCCTATTCTATTATTTAGACCCATAATGAATTTCCTTACCTTCAGATTTCTATCTTGCTAATATGGTGGTACATACTTCAGTAATTGGGTAAATTTCTCCTAGTACTTATGTACAATCATGTCTCCTTGCTTCAAATTTTAGAAGTCCAAAAATTTTTGGTCATAAAAGGTTTGGGGTAACCAGTGATTCCTAAAAATGGTTACAATTTTTTCTGAGGTAATCTCAGTGGTTTTAATGTTTTGCTCAACTTTGGTGTTCCCCACCATGTAGCAACTTCTCCAGTAAAGTGGTATATTCCCCAAACCTTCTTTGAGGTTTCTAAAAGGTTCCTAATTTTAAAATACTATTACATTTTAGTTAACCAAGCCTCTGCATCCTCTTCTAATTTAGAACTAACAGATTTGGGTGGTTTGATTTTCTTAATATCTATTGATAAATCAACCACTATTTTTTGTTTTTTTTTTTTAAGTTTGAGTGGGTGAAGAGGTTTTCTTATCATATTTGAAGACTTCTATCTTTATTCTAAGAGGAGGTGATGATTTTGTTTCCTTGTGGTTATGCCCCTTCTAGGTTGCCATCTCATTCATTCTCTTTTCCATATTATCCAACTTCAGTTGTATTTCTTGCAAAATTTGAAATAACAAACCAGTGGATGATTGTGTGTTTTCATGAACCATGTCATGATTTGAAATGTTCTCATTGCTACTCATTTTTTTTTTTACTAGTTTAACCTATGAATTTACAAAATTTGTGTCAATTTTATTGTGTGTATGTGTGTGTGTGTGTGTACCTACAATAATTAAAAGAGTTTTGCAAGTGCATATAACACATGAATAAATCAATTTATTTAATTAACTTAAATATTTTTTTTCTGCATTCATGGTAGCCTTATTCACAAAAAAATCATCTACTAAGGATATTTACATTATGGAATCTAATTTTGTTTCTCAGCATTCAGTTTTGATTCAGATTTGTACATATCCTGCACCATCTAGGATCTGTGGAAATGTAGAAGACAGTTGCCTTGACAAGCATTCTAGTTTTGAATTAGTTTTTTCCTATATGTTTCTTTAATAGTAGGAGTCCACATGACTCTTTCTTTCTTCATTCATTGCAAGACCTGATTCAGGGTTTCATTGTCTTGGGGCATGGAGCAGCAAGTGTATTCAAATTTTGGCATGTTTTTAATTAAATATGAGAAGATGAGATGTCGAGCCTTCTTTTGAGGTGTTTTATGTACTTGTATCATGTACAATTATTCTAATAATTTTTCAAATTTTCATGGAAGGTAGCGTGCCCTAGGTTTAGTGTTGAACCCAACACTTTGATACCATATGTAACAAATGTTTTTTCATAACAAAAATAAAGACAATTTATAAAGAGATTCATTGAATAGATAATTGAATTCCTTTTCATATGGCATTAACTATTTTAACTATCAACAATCGACTCAAATAACCATGATCAATTGAGATAACCATATCAATGATTAACTAAAATAACTAGTTTATTGATTAACTAAAAATAACTATATATATGATCAACTGAAATAATTGAATTCATGATTAACTGAAAGTAACTATATCTATGACCAACTAAAATAACTAGATTAACAATTAACTATCTTTTCTACCTATAAGTAAGTAAATGCTTATCATGAAAAGAAGAAAAGAAACATACAAGTATCATGTAGTGGGTCTTTAGCTGGTTGTGCAAGCCTCACTTTTGGTAAGAGGAGAAACATTGGCTTAGGCTTAACCTCTCAACCTCAGACCATACTTATCCTCACACAATCTATTGAATTAGAAAGGCCCTTTCTAACTTGGGATCGGGCTTGGGATATTCTTAGTCCAACCACTTGAGCATCTTGATGTTTAAAATATCCACATAGTTCTGGATGAACATGTCTACATAACTGGCACCACTGACATCAAGTGATCATTAGAAGACAAACATGCCTTTAAACTACCTTGGCCAAGGTTTTCAGATGGGTTCAATGAACCAATCACCAATGCCTAACTTGACAATAGGAAACATTAGTAGGGATGAGCATGACCTATTAAGTGTGGTTATATAATATAATTTAATCATATAAAATTTCATCTTTTGTGTTCTTACATATATCATTCTTACCTCTTTAGTTTTTCATGGCTATATAGTTGGTGAGGCCTAGGTGTTTAGATTCTAAGACAGATCAGCTTTGTTCTATTAATTCATGGTAAATGGTTGCTTCCAGCATTTCACATTCTATGATTAAAGAATTGCAGAAATATATCCATTGTATTCTAACTTGCAGTGGTTAAACAATTCACGGTTCCATGTCTTGGGTACTTTGCTATGAATTATAGTAACAATTTCCTAAGATTCTTCAAATTTGAAATGAGTATAATCTGCAATTTATTGATACAAAATTTGAAATGCATTAATGCTTATGAAGGGAAATATAGTAATAGTGGGAGAATGATCCTCCACATGACCTGGTATAATTTTTGGAAATGCCTAAGCTTTGCTAGACACTGGATATCTATTCTTCTACAAAATGATTTCTTAGTGCATAGAGATGATCTCAACTTCAATAAGGTGGAAACGGACAACAACCTGTACAAGAATGGAAACACTCATAGTCTGCAAAAATCTGAATTTAGTAGAGGTTTGAATGGTGTGTGAAGCTAGAACTATGAGCAATGGAAATGGTAGAATAATGGAGAAATCAGGAATGAAAAGGAGTTGATCTTAAGTATGGCAGTCAGGTGTTTGGAAAGAGATGTTCGCCTCTCTCTCATGACTTCAATAAAAAGAGAATGACATGACTCCTTGGCTTTTGTAACATAAAAATATTTTGTCAATTTAAAATGCCAAGTGTTTAATTGGTTACAAACAAGGAAAAGAATAAAAGACGGAAAAGGAGTTGGAATGTTCGAATATTATTATGATTTATATTTATATACATACATGTAAATATATTAGTGAGGTGGCATCATTTTATTATAAGAAAATAATATAATAGTGCCACTTCATTTTTATATCTATGTGTATGTACATATATATATTATAATAATATGGTGAAAGATCATTTAAAATCCTTTTAAAGTATGTATTATATTTTAATTAAATTAATTTATGTTTCTAAAATTATTTATTTAATAGCTCATGTGGGTCGTATAAATGTATCCCGAGTTCAAGTCGGTAGGTCCTTACCAAAGAAGTTTAAGGTCATACCTATCAATCCTATTGACTATACTAAGCAAGTATCCCACTCTAATGAACCCATTTAGCAATGCTTCCCCCCTTCATCTTCTCAGGAATCAAGGATTCAATCTATTATCAGTCAATCAATAAATCCATTGTCTTACTCAGTGATAGATACACTCAAAACCAAACAAATCAATTTTATTTGGATACTATATTTTTGAAACCATATGCCTACAATAAAAAAGAGCAATCACTGATCAGTAAAGACTATTGAAAAATTCAGCAATGTTAGTGTATCATACATTTATCTTTTTAGATTATGTTCCTTTTCTTGTCAAGGATACCACTACGTGGTGAGAGTGGCTATGATGATTTCTAACCTTGTTTTTTCTATTGATGATTATGGAATGTTTGATAGAATTTTCAAGCAAAGATGATGTAGGGTGAATGTGTTAAGACTATTATGCATTTGGCAACAACATACACCTACGATATGAGATAACCCTAGGATGGTATCAAGAAATTCCCTATTTTTTCTTCCTTCAAAAAATATCATAGTGGCATCCTAATGGTAATTATGTGGGTGAATCCATTTCTCTTTCTTTTCAAAGAAGGCACAATATTTGTGAGTGACTTAGTACATCATCTATTTTGATAGAATAGGTTAATTTATCATAATTTATTGATCTACCCAATTTCTTCTTATCACTAGCATTTCTTCTATTAGGTAAATTACTCAATCATCTAATTTATCAAATCAATCTATCATTCATTTACTTCTCATGTGTCTTATATAGGATACATCTTTCCTAGAACTAGATGAAGATTCTTGTCTGATACAAGGCATGCCTTCCTTGAAACTGGACATTGTCACTATTCTTATATAGGACGAGTCTTTCTTGAAACTAGACATGATTCTTATCAACCAAATTTATGTTCAATATCAATAAAATAGTCATTATCATCCAATAATTCTTCACTTATTCCTAACTATTCTTCTCTTTCATCATTTCATCCAAAAATTTTCATTTTCTTTTGAGAGATCATGTGTGTATTTCATGGACAAACATTTTCTTGAAGGAGAGTTGGATTAGAGTCCAATTTAGATATGCTTTGACACAACACTCATAATTATATTGTATCAACGAGGGACAAATGTAGAAATTAAAAAATGGACATATTTGTGGGCATGCATTTAAATAAGTATTTATTATCCATTAATTAATGGTTCTTTAATTAATAATTAATCTTCTATATTCCTCTAAATTCCAATCTTTTAAACACTTAATCATTCCTTTAAAGCTAATTAAATAAATGATTTTTTAAACTAATCAACCTTAATTGTTTAATCTTTAAATCAGTTAATTAAGTTTAATTTCCAACTTACTATAGTCCTACTAATTACAGTTTATAAATCAAATTATCTAATTATTACTAAAAAATAAATTAATTAAATTTTACATCAATTAATAATGAATTCTATTTAAAAAAAAGATCAATTAATTTCATGCTAATCTCATCTTTATCCACACTTCTAGTTAATTTAAACTTTTAATTCATTTAAAATTTCCAAAAAAAAACATAAATGATGTGGCAATTACTTCTAAAAATTCAAAATCCTCACAAATTAGAAAGTGTATTTTTTGAAATTCTATCTTTCAAAAATGAGAAAGGCTAAGTGCACATAACAATTGTTGCATTTACAAACAACCAGGGTGCCTTGGTCAAGCAATACTGAGTTGAGTAGCACTCAACCAAGTATGGCTCAGGCGAGATCGTGTGGGTGCCATTTGGTGCCGATGTGCCAAGGGGTACTCGGTCAATTACCAACTGACCAAGTACCACTCACACAAGTACCTCAAGCAGTATAGATGCCTCCAACAAGCCTTCTAGTCCCTCATTTTGCATAAAGGGGATAGAAACAGAGCAACAAGGGGCTCTAGGGGACTCTTAGTTGCCCAGAGGTAGGTGCTTTAAAAAATATATATTTTTGTTTAATTTTGTTAATATAATAGTTTAAATTTAGTTTTTCATTTTTTATTTTATTTAAATGTGTTAATTTGTAGTTATTTGATAGTTAAAATAGTTAATGTAATAATTTTTAGTTATAATAGCTACAATTTGTTAATTAAATGTTATAGTTAAAATATGTTTATTGTCCTTCTAAATTGGTAATTTATCCTTGTAACACTATCAAAATATAGATCACATATCCTTAAAAAGAATACAATAATATAGATCACTGTATCAAAATATAGAGAATTCAACTAGTAAGAAAATTCAATGACCTTACACATATACACCCAAGGGAAAAAGACTAAATTTTATCTCTGAGAATATCACTTAAGGAAGAAAAGGAGGGAGAGAACGCATACCATCTTTCATGATCAATAAATCTCTCTCCTCTCTTTCTCTCTCCTCATTCTCTCCCCTCACTTTCTCTGTCTTCACTCTGGCCTCAATTTAATTTTTTTTTTAATCTTATCTAGATTTTAAGAATGTAAATAACAGAAATTATGATTTTAAATGTGCATGTGTCTTAAGGGGATATCTTCACATTTAATTTACTCATGTTAAACTCAAGAACTTCTAATATTTTTAAATTAGAAATTATGTTTAATTTTAAATGTTACTTGAATGTACATGTAGTTTGAAGGTTGTAATTTAAAAATTTATGTATGCATGTGCATGCACACACATACACATGCATGTATTAAATTGAACTCTTTTACTAAATGCTAAATTTATATCTATTGTGCACACTTGTGGTGTTTATCTATTATATTGTCATTTGAATTTCATCATACACATATATTATGGATCCAGTGGTTCATAGCCCAACATAGGGGCTGGTACATAGTGGTTGAGCATCATGCACTTCATCTCAAGACCATACACCCCATAGTATGGTGACCCATAGATAGGGTGTTATCATGACATTGTGAAATTCTCTAATAAGATAGAGTGTATGTTGCAAAACATCACTATCCTCCCTAATAGGGAGAAGGTACATTTTATTAGGACTGTGATTTTGATTATGATTCAGAAGACTGAAACATACAACCATTATGTTGATCCATCCATTGAGACATAGAACTACAAATTATCTCATGAAATTCCAAGATCTATTAGATTTAGCACTATAGAGATTGATTTTTTGGTACAGATTGTTAAGACCACTCTCTTCCCTGATTACTTACCTATACGTGTAGTAAGAGCCTATAGAGTGAAAAAGTGTCAAGATCCCATTGTTGCCCCATTCATATGACCTAGTTGGTTGGGGGCACAATATATGTGGCCACAAAAGGATGAGATGCCCCTTATTATTGCAAATAGTTGTATGCAAAATTTTATTTGGGTTATGATGTTGACTATAGAAACTATTTAAGTCATGCAAGCTAGGGGACAGGTCGATTTGGGGATAAGTTCAGACCACCTTACCTACCACATCCCTCTAATAATAGGGCTTTGGTGGGTCAAAACCTTTTGGTTCTTCCAAAAGGTTTGGAGGCATATAAATGGGCATGAGATTATGTAGCCAAGGAATCTTGTGTGGACTTGTGCTCTAGCATTGTGTCCATTACAACTCATGACTACTAGGATATATGTTTGACTTAAGGGGACCTAGTGAGTCTACTATGTCATTGTGTGTGTTATGTCTTACATAGTGGATGCTAGTGGGTATTAATATGGTGTAATAGGTTTCATAAGGTAATAAGGTGTCTTATATTAGGGTTTTTTTCACTTATAGACTCCTTTTGGTACACATATAGGTAATTAGGATACATGTTTGACTTAAGGGGACCTAGTGAGTCTACTAGGTAAGTATGTGTGTTATGTCTTACACAATGGGTTCTAGTGGGTCTTAGTAGGGAGTAATAGGTTTCATAAGGTAATAAGGCATCTTATATTAGGTTTTTCCACATAAGGACCCCTTTTGATGCACATATAGGTAATTAAGATACATGTTTGACTTAAGGGGACCTAGGGAGTCTACCAAGTCATTAAGTGTGTTATAGCTTACACAATGGGTCCTAATGGGTTTTGATAAGGAGTAATAGGTTTCATAAGGTAATAATGTGTCTTATATTATGCTTTTCTACATAGGGATCCTTTTTGGTACACATAGGGTAATTAGGATACATATTTGACTTATGGGGACCTAGTGAGCCTACTAGGTCATTATATGTGTTATGGCTTACATAATGGACCCTAATGGATCTTAATAAGGTGTAATAGGTTTTAGAAGGTTATAATTTTTCTTATATTATATTTTTCACATAGGAACCCCTTTTGGTACACATATAGGTAATTAGGATACATGTTTGACTTAAGGGGACCTAGAGAGTCTATTAGGTCATTATGTGTGTTATGGCTTACATAGTGGGTCCTAATGGGTGTTAATTGTTAGAGTGGGGTTGCCATTGCACTAAAATACTAGCCTATTAATGCTTAATACAACCACTCAACTTATAGTACACAGGAGGTGGTTAAGCTCTTGTCACAAATCCTAAGGAGAGCACTAAACAAATTTGCAATAATCTTCCCCTCACTGTTACCTGAGGGTCTAAGGATTTGAACCTATGACCAAGATATCATACCACTTTTTAGAGTGGGGTTATTTTTGTACTAAAAGATAGATCTATCAATGCCTGATACAACCACTCAACTTATACTACACAAGAGGTGGTTAAACCCTTGTCAAGAATCACAAGGGGAGTGCTGAACAAATTTCCAAATTTAATAGGGTGAAATAGGTTTCATAAGGTGATAATGCATCTTATCTTAGGTTTTACCACCTAGGGACCCCTTATGGTACACATATAGGTAATTAGGATGCATGTTTGACTCAAGGGGACCTAAGGAGTCTTCTAGGTCATTATGTGTGTTATGGCTTACACAGTGGGTCCTAATGGGTCTGAATGGGGTGTAATAGGTTTCATAATGTAGCGATGCATCTTATATTATTTTTTTCCACATAGAGACACATTTTGGTATAAATATAGGTACACATAGGGTAATTAGTATACATGTTTGACTTAAGGGGTTTTAGTGAGTCTGCTAGGTCATTATACGTGTTATGGCTTTCATAATGGGTCCTAATGGGTGTTAATAGGGAGTAATATGTTTCATAAGGTAAAAATGCATCTTATATTAGGTTTCTCCACATAGGGACCCCTTTTTGTACACTTCTAGTACAAATAGGGTAATCAACATACATGTTTGTCTTAAGGGGACCTAGCAAGTCATAATTAACATATTCACTCACTTACATGTATGTATAATATATCTAGATTTCAATATAACCTTCAAAATAATGTAAACTCATTTCAAAACCAAAAAAACTATTGAAAACAAATAATATTTACTCATTGAACCATCAAGGCCACATAGACTCACTCATTTCACGTACATGTATATAAATATATCACTAGATATATGTCATTTCAAAATAAATAAGTCATCAAGTAATAATATAGTCCTTGAACCATCAAAGACACATGAATTAAATTTTAAGTTTGAATGTAATCTAGAGATCTCTAGAAAAATAAGTCCAGATAGTCTAAAGTTCTTCATACATATAGTTTTGATCCTCCCTATCTTTTATGATCTCCAAATCATTTTCATGTTGTTCAATAGGAAACTTCCACTTTTTCTTTCCATATCCTCTTCTTGGCATTGTATTAAATTCCATTTTTGTCACTATAACCAAGTGACTATAATGTAGAATTTTTTTGCCATGCATGTATTCAATAAATTGAACTCCATTTTTGTCAATCTTTTCTTGCTAATAATATGTACCTTCCATAACAATTGAACCAATTGGACAAGATTCTCTGTTGTCATCTATGGTTGGTTTTGGAAACTTGATTTTTTATTTAGTGCATCTAAGAAGATAGTAGCCGACACCTTCTATATTATCTGTATCAACAACCACAACAAAAATATCACCTATACATGCACACATGAATCTACATTAGATATATAAAAATTAATTTAACTTCATTAATGTGCACAATAAATAACTTTATATTTTAATAGAAAAATCCAATACATGTACAAATGCACGTGTATAAGTATATACATACATGTGGATGCACAAAAATACACATTTGTAACAATTAAATCAGAGACACATTCATAATCAGCACCATATACATGATCATGAATATCTAGGTTTTCATCATCTTATTCAAAATGAGTATTTCTATCTATCTCTTTCAAATTCCATCTTGAAACATATCCATTTGCTATGTTAGATTAAATTGACTTATTGCACTATTTTCAATATAGTCATTACAAAGACATGATTTATCTCTTACTTTAACCAATGGAGGCTTATGTTGTGTTGTAGTCATTATTTGATGGATAATTCTTATTCCAACAAATGGTTAACAATTATATGTATTAGACTGATCAATATCTATCAAGCATGTACATAAAAATATGATATTAAATTATCTATCAATAGTAGAGAAGAAGAAATTTAAATATATACAAGTTAAACTTCATATGAAAATATAACTTTTAATTTTAATTATCTGAATGAATTTAATTCTTTTTACCTTTCACTTCCCAAAAATAATGTATGTTGTAATTTGTGTCCTGACTAGAAAAATGAGATTGACACAATTCAAAAATTTTATTTAAATTCTATATTGCATTAGCTAAAAAAAATGAGGAACATGAAACATAAAAGGAAATGAAAACCAATGTCTTTCTATCTTTAAGTTCATGTTGTTGGAGTGCACGCTTTACACATGCTCTTGCTCCATCATGGTGTCCTTTTCCACGTCCACTTTCAAAAAAGTTCTAGTTGAACTTAACATTGCAACTAGTACTATGTTTCATTGATAAAAAGATAAACACTTTTTTAGATTTAAAAATTTCTTCAATTTATAATTTTTTTAACATAATATGTACTTGAACATGTATAAACCGATAAATAAATTATAAATTTATATGACATAAAAATTTTAAAATCAAGTTTGAAAATATAGAGAATGTAATACATATGTAACTTAATCACACAACTGTCAGACCAAATCCAATGTTGTGAAGCATTTATGATGCATTGTGCAAGATCATCAAAAAACATTCCAAAACAATGACACACATATCTCCTATCATCTACCTTATCATCACCAATATAGAAATGCACTTCCTTAATTGATAATTCACTCATTGGAGTACTTTCTATCCCATCCAAATCAAATTGTGCATATCTATAAGTCACTTCTACAAATATTTCAACTTGGTTAGAATGAAAATAGTGTGCTTGAAGCTGCGATTGAAGGGAAAATGTGTAGTTCTTAGAAAAATCTACAATTCAAATAATACAACCAAGTGGAAAAGAATTTTTAGATTCACAAAATGTTTGACTTGCCATCCTGCACTATGACAATGTTGAAAATGTGGGTAAATCATAGTACAAAATCTATACATAAACTCAAGGTAGGGCAATCCACTCTCCTTCAACTATTTTTTTTGCGATTTCTATCCAATCTTTATTTTGTCTATCTCATATTCAAATCTCTTCCACAAAACTAACTTTATAACATCAATATTCTTAGTTTGAAATGTATTTTTTTTGTAAATTTCCACAATGAATGCATTAACATTTTATACACTAGACATTGAAATTGTCTACATCATCTTATTTATCACATAGAATGGACTTCACAAAATGCGTCATACTTCCAGGGGCAACAACATCTTCATTAACTTCCGCCTTTAAATTTTTATATGATTGAAAGTATAGATGAAACTCAACATTATTTTGGCAAGAAAAAGTTTCACAAACCTTATTTATGCATATTAAGAAAGGATGTAACATCTCAAACATTCTTTGACCTATTTTCACATTTTGGAAATTCTTGTTTGAATGCACCAAACAACTCAGTTTTGTTGTATCAACAAAATGTTTTCTATGTCAAATATTTCTACTCGTCTCTTTATCTCTTATTTGTATAATGTCCCTTCTATAGATGAAAGATAAGAGTGATGGGTCCAACATTCAACAACATATCATCATAAATTATGTCTTTTTGAGGAAGTCTATAAATATTGTCCCAATTGTTTTCAATATTTTTATCTGAAATTTCTCCTTTGAATATACCTTTGAATGGTTCTTCTTGAAAAATTTAGTTAACCAAAAAATGATTAAACTTGTCTTTTATGTGTCAACCTCTTGCTAGAAATCATAGTCATCAATGCTTTATGTGCATCAGCTAAATTGATTCCTTGATATTTATTTTAGACAACATTCAAAGCATCAAGAACATTTTCAAGTATTGTTTCTTTTACTTGACCTCCCAAGGTTTTCTTATCATTAACACCCAAAAAATCTAAAACTGGTGTCATTTCTCTTTTTCTAAATAATCCAACAAATAATTTTTCTTTTCCTTTCCAATATTTATTCTTAAAAAATTCTTCCCACAATTTTCTAAGATGCAATTTGATTGAGCTATCAAGTACCATGTCTTAAGATGAAACTTGATTAAAAAGAGGATCTTCATTCATTCTTGTCAAATGTTCGATGCCATAAAAAATATTTCAATTACTAGCACCAACATCTTCTCGGTCTTGACTTGTATTCTATTCAATATTAATAGGTACCTCTGCATCTTCAACATATACAGGGACATCTTCATCTTCAACATTAATACAAACATGTACATCTTCAAAAACTTGTTGAACATGTTTTGTATGTCCTTTCATTTTTCCATCTCTCTTTCAATTGTATTTCCTTGCTCTTTTTATTTGAATTCTCATTACATTTGAAATATTAAAATAAATCACTTCAATATTCGACAATAAAAAATTGCTCTTCCACTATCTTGTCCCAAAGTGCTAGTAAGTAGCCAAAAAATAAGTATGTGAATTATTTGATTAATTTTCTTTTAGAACAAAAATTTAAATCCCTCATTGATTGTGTTTTCTTTAAATTAGGGATTGTAGGGCCCAATTTGCCCATTAAAAATTGGCAAACATGAAAAACAAAAGAAATATGTTTTTGTAGATCTCTCACACACAAATCTGAACATATAATTTTTATAGAGATTGGACAATAGAAATAATTTTTAGTTTATTAAATAATGAAAGTGGGTATGTTAAGTTTCACAAAAAATAGATTCAAAAATAAAAGAAAAATAGTAAAGTATGTCCAAAAATAATAAATTTATATGTTGCACTAGAGGAAAGAGTCCTGTTCAAGAATACATAATTGGTTTTTTGTTTGGTATAGATTTCATTAGGGAATGATTGTGGGAGATGAAAGCTGTCAATTTCCAAAAAGTTTAACATTGAAAAGATATAAATCATAAAACATAGATAAAAAAAAAAGAATCTTTCTTTATTCTTGCACTAGCTATACGTGTCTCCTAATAGATATTTTAAATTTAGACCAAAAAAATATTTTTTGCATATAGTTTTATGGCATGAAGTAAAACCCTTAATTTTCAAGACATTTTAGCCATAAAACAATCAAGTTTAAGTTTAAACATGTCAATTCTTATTATTTTTTTAAAAAAAAATTATATTCATAATCTGTTTGTTGTTTTTACATATTTCATGAGTTTACATCATCTTCAATTTCCTAACAAAAATATGGCATTTTGGTCATTGAGCTTACCAATTTAATTATTGTTAATATTTTCCTTTATAAAGTGTGACAACTCATTGTGCTTTTACTCCGAATACCGAAAATATGGTGATGAAGCTGCCAAATATAGATAAAATGTGAGATAAAATAGATATGATATGTAGCATGATATCACATTTAAAAAATAAAAAATAAATATAATACTAAGTTTCATAGAGGAAAATATGGTAGGTTTCTTGTTCAATATAATAAAGTTTAAATTTCTCAAAGAAAGAAAGAAAATGCGAATGCGTGGTTAATAATTCAAAATAAAATAAAAAGAAGATTTTGAAGGATGGATCTATATCTTATGATGTTGTAGGTTTCTTATTTTATCTATAAAAATTGAAAAGGTATAATTTTAAAGGGAGTTTTATCTATATGGTAGAAAATTCAATATATTATCAACATGGATCCAAACATTTTGATATTATATTGATGAGTTGATCTTTTTATTTCTAGAGAAAATGCACTCTATGCAATGAATTATAGAGAATTTGTTATGTTATTGCTAATTCACAAGAAATAAAAGATAGCTAAAAATCAAAGGGAATTTATTAAGAATTCTTTTAATTGGTAAAAGGTTGAAGCCCTATAGATTATATTCTTTAACAATATAAGAGATTATAAAGGCTTTGTTCAAATAGGCACTGGCTAGAAAGAATGAAGAAGGAAAACCTTCAGTCTTACCTGAGACCAAGGTCCTATATAAAGTACAAAATTAAAAGGGGCATAACCCCATTTTCCTAGACTACTGAAGGATATAACCTCCTAGATGTTATCAATATTTACATCTTTTTAATGTTTACACCTACTATGCAAAAATAAACCATAACTTTTTTTTTTATCATTGAGAGCTAATTCCTAGTTTCCATCTTGTAGATCTTCCAAATTGCTAACTTTGTTTATGGGGTTGTTGAGTGAATCTTTAAAAGAAGACCCATCTTAACCAAGATCATGGTTAGTTGTTAGAAAAAGATAAAGAATCAATAACCGTAAGAATAAATGAGAACATTTTGTGATGATCTTTTGAGAAGTATTAAAAAACTAAATCTTAACATACTATATAGAGATCTCAACATACAAAAGAGACAAATAAGGTTAATTACCAAATACCATAAATATCCTCCAAATATTTAGGATCAATGACAATACTACTTGATTAGGTACATCAATTGAAGATTACAAGATAATAAGCATTTTCCTTTGTACCTAACATAATGACTTAATATATCTAAATTTTAACATATTTAGATTAATCATAATAAATTATAATAAAATAATCTCCCTATCTATTTCTAGAATAATAATCAATTTTTAATTCATAGTGTGATGATGATAATTGTGACTATTGGTATGCCACTAGTCTGGTAGATAGTCATAGATTAATAGATGATGGAAAGAGACATGAACATAAAACCTTGAGGAAGTTTAATAGATCCATCTTTCCCAATTCCTAAAGATCATCTTTTCTAATTCCTAAAGATCATTCAATGAAAAAGCTTCCAAAATTCATTATTAAATTGACAATGACTAACCAAATATAGATGTTCAATGTTCATGTGAGTGACTTGCTAGATTGATTAATACAATTATTGATTTGAGTAATAATAGCAGTGTTACAAGCATTAACAGTGTGATAAAATCAAATGTATTAATTCCTCAAATGACATTTGATGATCCAATTTCTAGTTCCCATCTCTTTGTTGTGCTTTTAAATACTCATTTTTTGATTATAAGGGTAGTTTACCAAATATTGGGGAAGGAATACATCAATAATACTGAGTGGTACAGGATTCCAAGTGATATTCCTTCTATGTTCATAGCCATGGGGAGTCTGGTTGAGTCCAATAAGGCTAATTTGCATGTGCTCTACAAATGACTCTTAAAGGAAGAGTATTTAGGAAATATAGATATAGTTTTTGCAAATACTTAAGAGGGTAATGTATATATGCTAGTCTTGTCACTATGATCTTCCTTGAGATAATTGTTAGCTCTTTCCCCTCTATCCATTGGTGTCAAATTTTGACACTACTTGACTAATAAATTGGCTCCTCATTGTGAGAAGAAATATGACATTCCTGTAGGTCTATTTTCATGTTCAGCTAGTAGCTAGAGATAATTGGATGGATGAATATCTACATGAGGATAAGTTGAATACATGGGACTCTAATAAGATTTTAACACTAGATTATTGGAATTGCCTAGTGAGGGGCTAGAAGAATTTCTAGATCATGAGGAGCCTCAATCTCCTCTACTAATGCTAGAGGAAGCCAAAATTTTGTAGTTCTCTAGAGGAGCTAAAGGAGAAGATAAAATGAAATGACAAGAATGAAATTACATGCTCAAATGGTGTATTTTGAAAAAAACTAAATATAATCTGTCTATATAAAAAGAAAATGTTTGGAGATCTAGTATGCTATCTAATTGTTATGGTCAAATATTAGATATGATCAAAACATCAATATACTTTGATCATAAAAATGCTCCAACAAAATAAATGCCATTGCTTCTTGATCGATTTTTACATAGTATTCTTTTAATACAACAAGATACCACAAGTAAACTTCTAAGATGTTAATTTAATTTGTTAAGATGTGATCATATTGAGGTAAATTTAGTGCATAAATAGGATCTAAACTCATAATCAAATTGTAAATTATGCTTGTTATGATTTGTTCATTAACTCTATCTATTTATTAACAAAACTAAATATGAGATCTTTATATTGTGTAATTGCCACCTTAAATAATATTGAGGAATATGGGAAATAAATCAAATATCATACATTTTAGAATTAAGCTAGAGGAACAAAATAATAGAAGGACAAGAAAAATGCTGAGAGAACCACAAAGCTAATAATATATTTGTTGTCATAAAGATTTACGTCATATTAAAATAAGAAAAAATCCCATCTAGGACCAACCTAAAAATAATAAGGGTAGCCTCCTAACTATGATACCTAAAAGGGTAAGAAAGATACATGAACCAAAAATGGAGCAAAAAGAAAACAACCCTACTTACAAGAGACGATAGACAAAAAGGGGCAAAAACAAAACAAAAGACCAAAATAAGAATCAAGAGGATAAAAGGAAAAAAATGATTAGATCTAACCTATATTTGATCTTTGAATTTCTAATAAACTATAATGAGGTCATCAAGCTCATTGATTTCAACTGGCTATTGTCCAAGAGATAAGATGAAGATCATTTTCTCTTGGCTAGATTTGTTGAAATTAGACAGAGAGAAATGCATTTTGCTCAAGTCCAAAAAATCAATACCCATGTCTATGTAGGAGTCATAAATTCTAAGATAATTGAGGAGTCATTCAATGCTTTTATCCTCCACAATGTTTCTCCACCCGAGTAGGAATACCTTCATATTTGGTCATTCCTTATTGAAGAGTTTATGATCTCTAATGCATAAAATAGTGCATCTAGGAACAATGACATGGACAAAGATATCAAGAGGGTGGGACATGTAGTCTTTTGAATAAGGGATTTTTAGGTTCCTATCTATACTAAAAACAAACTGATCTAAACCTTCTAGTCATGTAGGGTCAAAAAAATTATGTGAGAGTCATATGATATCCCAATGGGCTATATAGTCATTAGCCAAATAAGAGATAAAGGAGCCTATAATAGATTTGTTAGTGATCTAGGTGAAATCATAGTTAAAGGACCTTTCTCCTAGAACCCTAATAATGGCTACCCTAGACATGTCATCGACCAAATTAAGGAACCTATTCTAACATTTGGGCTTTACAAAACCCTGAAAATCCATAGTTCAGACTTCAAATGAGTGAAACAAATTGATTGTAGAACCCATCCTTACTCAAAAATCTATGCCTTAAGACACCTAACACTATTTTAATTCAACATGCCAAGTGTACAGAATGAAAAAGAATTGAGGCTTACTCATCTTACTTTATTTTCACTCTGGATGACCCTAGAACCATCTAGAATTCTCAAATATCATCATGCAGTGTGTAAATTTACATCATTATAAGAACCTTAAAAACCATGAACTCCAAGTGTATGAAGGATAAAATTTTAATGAGAAATTCAAATCTATTCTCTATCCCTTAAAAGATTATTATGGAGATCATATTTTAACTATGCTAGAGTTTATGCTAAGGTTTAATAAAGGTAATAAATGTATTGAAAGGAAGTTGGCAAAATCTTCTCTTTGTTTAAGAGTAGATATAGATATTAAATGGGTTATATTTTAAAGGAGATCTAAAAAATAGAAATATAATAATAGGGATAAAGGAAGAATTAAAAATGGTGATTAGAATATTATATAAAATAAAATACAAAGGAGGAAATAGGAACTGAATTAGGTGTGAAGGCTCATTTAGAAATGGTACAAATGAAGGTTCAAGGTTATACAGTAGTATCTACACCATTCACTCTATTGTTGGCTAATAGACTATCTTCTTTGTTTCTCTGTTGATAGATATGTTGGAATTTAATTTCTATGAATGAGTCTAGTAGAGGCAAGATTATTTCCAATTTAGAACTCATGTTCCAATTTGGGGTAGATCTCTTCCTCAATGCATTGAGAAAAAATTGTGAGTCCCCTTCAATTATTAGCTTCCTTATCCCATGTTCTAGACCTAGATTTAGACCTTCTTTAAGGGGTTCTAGTTCTTCCATGTTATTTGATGATTCACTAATTGGTTTTGATCATTTTACTATCAAATTTCTAGTATCCAAATGTATAATGTAACCTATTCCTGATGTGCTCAGATTCCCTTTCGAGGCTCCATCAAAATTGTGCTTTGTCCATCCCATTGGAGGTGGTTCCCACTTACATTCCTGGAGTTATTGGAGGTTTTTACTAGAATGTAATAAGGGAGGGTTGACCCGATTAGACCAATTTTTCTTCATCTCTGCATCCCATTCTAAGAATGATCCTTCCTTCAAGGTTATTCTTCTTAGATAATTGTTCATAACTTCTTAGATACTTGTCTCCACTTTATTAAGGAGTGACATAATATTCATATACACGTTATTGAAGATTCTTATATTTTTTTCCTTTCATATTCCCCATAATATAATAGATGATGAGATGTTCCATAATTTTCTATATATTTATTTCCTAATGTAATGAGGCCAACTTTTTAGGTGTTTCTCTAAATTTTCATGAAGGGGAGCTAACCATTTTAGTTTCTTCCTAAGCCACTCACAAAATGTGAAGAGAAAGAGCATTGATATAACAAGTATTGTGAGTCTTGTGAATGCTTTTTTCATAATATACATCTTGACAGTCCTTCAAAACATACTTTGGTGAATCTATCTGTAGTTAATATCCTCTTTTGGATAAAAGCCAATAAGAGAATTCTTACTCTAGATAAACAACCTGGATCCTAGCATAAGTTATAAGGGGAATATAGGTTTCCTCCCCATAATAGGTGTAATTTAGAATCTCACATCTTTTTCTAACTCTGTAATTTTCATCTTTAGAGGGTCCCCATATTAGTCTATTCCTATCTATTCTTACATGAAACTATTATTTGGTCCCTAAACTTTGAGAACTCCTTTTTTTCAGCCTAAGATAGACTAATTTCTTCTAGGGATCTCCATTCCCATCTAGGCTCTCCATTCATTACTAAAATGTTTCTATAGTTAGCTACCTATGTCCCCTAGAGTTGAATTAGAGACCTTTTGATATTGTTAGTAAGGTTATAATTATCGTGGGAAGGAAGACCATCCCATGAGTCTTCCTAGAATAGAGCCTCCTCCATTTTCCTAATGTCTCAAGTAATATTTTTACTAATAAGTGGTCTACATTTTAATGTAAAGTTCCATGTACTAGAACCATTGAAGGTTTTTTTAATCTAGAGTAGTGATATGGGATCTTCTTTTCCTAAATATTTAAGATAAAGAATCCATTCCCCCAAAAGATTCATTTTTCCAACTACGGTTTTTGATTCCTAATCCACCTTGTTCTCTAGGTTTACATGCTTTTTCCCATTAAAGGTTATTTTTTTTGTTTTCATCTGTACCATTCCAAAAATATTTTTAAAGTTTTCTCTCAAGTTTTTTATTAATGAATTTAGGGAAAGGGAAGCAAGAGATTTGGTAAGAGGGTATTGCTAAAAGAACTACTTTGATCTTTTTAGCTCTACCAGCTTTCGTTAACCATTTCCCTTTCCAATTGGAAATTTGATTGTCAATTCTATCAAAAATCAGATCCCAATATTTGGGATTCTTGTTATGCTTTTCTAGATGAGTACCTAAATATTTTCATGGGAATGTATCTTTCTTTTGTCCCATTATACATGCATGGACCCACCCCTATGTTGTGATTCTAGCTTATTTACTAGCTTCTACACCATAGAATAATAGGGGCATACAAATACCATTCTCTAATTCAGGCATTGTGTTGATGAAAAAGATTTCAATTTTTTTGACATCTACCTTTTTTCTTGAAGCTTTCGTATATTTTAGAATGATTTATTTGAAACTTTGAGCTTCTACTAAGGAGGTGATACCTGGTAAGATAGTATCATCTACAAATTGTTGATGGGTAATAGTGGGGATATTTTCTATTACCATTATTCCTTTAATTATCCCTTCTTCCTATTCTTTTTTTATAGATCTTTTGAAATCTTCTACCATGATAATAAATAATAAGGATGATATAGGTTTTCTTTGCTTATACCCCTAGAGATATTAATGAAACCTTCAGTAGTGCCATTAATGAGGATAGATATCTTGCATGTAGAGATACAATTAAAGATGAGGTTTACCCATTTATGTGAAAATCCAAATGCTTCTAAGGATTTACATAAGAATCCCCAATCTACCATATTGTACGCTTTTTGAAAGTCTATTTTGATGAGCATGCATGCTTCTTTATTACACTGGGCTGAGTGGATAGTTTCTTGTATGGTGATAATACCATCTAAAATTGATCTTCTAGGGACAAAACCCATTTTTTCTTTTGATATGAGTTTGGGGAGGACTCTTTTTAGTCTGAGATTGAGGGATTTGGATAATATTTTATATATGGTATTACAAAGAGCTATAGGTCTGAAATGACCTAGTTTATCACATTCCTCCTTTTGGGGAATGTGAGTTAGAAAAGTACAATTGATTTCTATTAATAATGAACCAACATTTCTTGTTCACTCTATGGATTTTCATAGATCTTCTTTGATTATATCCCAACTTTTTTGGAAAAATAAGGCTTGAAAACCATCTGGGCTTGGCAATTTATCTAGATTCATTTTAAATAGGGCTGTTTTAATTTAATCCATTGAAAAAGGCTTGTTTAGCATATTATTATCTTCATCTATAATGATTTAAGGTAAAACACCAAGCATTTTGTTTTGCGCTATCCCATTAGAACTCTCATAATTTTTAAGGATTTTCTTGTATTATTCTACTAAAGTTTCCACTATTCTATTAGTTTCTTCTTGAATGATTCCTATAGAATTTTTTATTTTTGTAATTCTATTGATAATATATTTGTTTAATTTACTATTGTGGAAAATTTTGGTATTTTGATCTACTTTAGATAGCCATGTCTCCCTTGATTTTTTTCTCCAAAATATCTCTTCTTTTGCTAGTATGTTCTCTTGTTGTCCTAATAGTTCTTTTTCTTTCAAATACTTATCATTATCTATGCCATGTTAAAAATATTATTCATTTAGTTGTTTAAGCTCTTCTTCATTATCTTTAAATATGTTGTTAAAATGATTTTTATTCCATTTTAGAATATATTCTTTAAACCGTTTCAATTTTGACATAAAACAAAATATTTTGGAACCTTTGAATGATGACTCATTCCACCATATTTTTATATTCTCTATAAATTTTTCATCTATAAACCACAATTTTAACATTTGAAGAGGTTTTTGGATGGTTTAACCGAGTCCAAAAATTCTAATCTAATATGATTATGGTTTGATCTAGTAAGGTGGAGAATTTGGGATTGAAAGGCTAGACCTAATGTACTGAGATCACCTTTAAATAAAAATCTATCTAATCTTTCATCTATATTAAAGAAACATGCTCTTCTGTTATTCCAAGGAAAAAATCCTTTATTGGTAGGCATATCCATAAGATTATTAATTTTTGGCCCCTCCCTAAAGTCTATAATTGCTTGAGAAAATTTGTGAGCTCTCCCATATTTTTCCTCATGGCTTGTAATCACATTAAAGTTACCTCCAAGTTTATCTTCTACAAATTTTCTGATTTCCTTCCACACTTATTTTTCATCCATGGTATGTGTAGATCTATAAACATTAATAAGGGTTAACTAGATCTTGTGCCTAAAACTTTTGATTATAGCTCCCATCAAATTTCTTCGTGAAGTTATTTTATTGAGTTCAATTTTTCTTGGATTCCATATAATTTTGACTCCTCTTAATGCACCATTTGACTCAATGAGATACGATTTTTGATTTCTTAATTTTTTTCCAATTTAATCCCTTCTTCATTTAATTTGATTTGTTGGATTAAGATTAAGTCTGATTCAAATAAGGTTAGATTGTGTCTTAATAAGAGATTCTTGCTAGGGGCATTGAGACCCCTAGCATTGCATGAAGTTATTCTCATTCCTTTGTGGGAAGGACCTACCCCTTCCCTCCATTTAGAACCTCATTAATCTTTTTCTAGTTTTTATCTTTCCCTATTTCATCTCTTAGTTCTTTTAGAGGCTTTCTACCCTACTTCATTTTAATTTTTCCACACCTTAGGAGTTTAAGACCATGCTGGTTCATTGAAATATCTAGATTATGTCTTCTCATAAATATTTCCATTAATTGAGGGAGACTTTTCTCCCCCCCACTTTTTCTTCTTCATCTTCCAATTCTTGAATGATTTGATCTCCCACCTCTGTTTCAAAGACTTATGATATTAATCTCGTTGAATGATGGTCTACTACTTTATTGGTTCCATCATCCTCTATTTCTTATTCAATTTCTTCTAGCACTCCAAATTCTTTCTAGGATTGACTATTTTCAAGTTCATTCTCTTCTTCTCATGCTGGTGTTTTGATGTTTTCTTGATCTTCTGTTTCTACTAAAATTATTTTATTTAATATGGATTCAACTTCCACTAGAATGTTAAGGTTTTTGTAATGTCCCTTACAAACCTCTCCCTATTTCTTCCCCATATCTAAATCTTCAAATGAATTCTTTCCATAATCTAGTGTTTTACAAAATTTTAGTAATCTTTTCTTGGCTTTTTTGTGAATGGTAATATTACTTCATTATTATGATGCTACTAGAGGGATATTGACTATCCATGCTATAGATTGGTGTTAGATTTACTTGTTTAATCTTGCTAATATTGTCCATATTCTCTACTGGTGGATTTTGATCTTCCAACCATTCTTTGTTAGTTTCTAAATTTTCCTCTTTGATACCTTGTGTTGATTCTTCCATTATTTGATGTACATTATTGTCGGCTATGTTTATATCTTTATTTTTTGTCTCTTTTTGATAGGCTATAGATTCAAAAAAATTGATCTGAAATATATTTACCACTTGCTTTCTGACCATTTGCTAAAATTTATGAGCTCTACGCTTTCTTCATGTGGTTCTCTTCAAGCATTGATTCTTGGAATTGGATAATATGTTCCCTATGGTCCTCATGTCCTACTAATATTTGATCATATATATCATTTTGATTTAGAAGAAGATCATGTGATACTTTGTGATAGTTTTTTATACTAGAATTTAAGTCATTGATAAAGTCCTTATATTGATTAAATCATCTATACTCTTATTGGGCTCACTTTCTTTCCAAATCACCAATTCCTCATGTATTGTCATATTTATTAGAGGTAAATTTCCCATTGGATGATTATTTTGGACATCTAATGCCACTAACTTTCCCTTCCCTATGCTTCTATCCTGGTGCTGGTATGTAATATTTGTGCTTGTCTCTGATATCTTATATATTTTATCCTCTGAACTCTTAGTCAGTCTATTTATCTTCTTTAGAATATTGTTAATATTGGAAGTCCTTTCAATCTGATCCCACATCCTATTAGATATAAGCCATTTAATGTTATTGATTTTACCCATGTGCCTATTAAAGGCTAGACTATATATGGATATATTGGTGATGATCATTTTGGTTTTAGGTTACTTACACCCAAATTATGTGTTAATGAGGAAGGTGACATTGTTAGATTGGTTGGAGAAATTTTCTATTCCTATCAAACTACCTAGTTCTAAACCATTTTTATGCAAGATCTAACAATGGTTTAATTCAGATGGGATACTTTTACATTTATACCATGAAGGAACTACAATTTTTTCTATATTTAGTTTTCTAAAGTTAGGTTCCCAAGCTAAAAATTTAACCAAATGTCCTTTGTAAAGTAAATATGATACCACAATTAAATCATTTCTAATTTCTATTTTTTGTCACTGTTGATACAATAAAAAATTACATTATGTAGAAATACTTACCTAGTCCTTACAATAGTTCTTTAACCATTTCATAATATTCTGAGTTTTTTTTCTTGAGGGCCAATCCAACTTTCAAAGATGCCTAATTTTTGGCAATCCCTCTATCTTTCTTCAGAGTCTTCATTGCTAATAATCAAGAGATCTTTAAATTCATTTTTCTCTGATTTAGGTATATATATATGTGTGTGTGGATTAGTGATGGGATTAGATAGGAAGGTGCTGAGATCTTTGTGGGAATTGAGTTGATAATTGGGTTTCCTGTGGGGATGGATATATGATTGGGGGCATCTGGATAATGAGACCGGGTTGGAAGCGTTTAAGGTCAATCTAGAGAGATCGGAAGGCTTCTTAGGGCCAATAGGAGTGCTATTTTCTACGGCAAACAATGCAGGCTTGATTGAATTGGGATTAACACTTCGGTCTGCTGAAGAACAGATAAAAGCTTTTGGTAATAGGGCAGAGATAGGGTTAGTAGTGTATTTGGTACAGGAAAAAATCTTAGTTTTCTTGCTATAGATATTTTCATCACTAAGTTTGTCGGAAATATGAGTTAGATCTATGTCGATCTTGGGTTACGGTTTAGCTAGTTTTTGAAGCTTTTTATGATTTCACACCTGAATCCACCCTCCTAGATTTTCAATTTAGTGAAGCATTAGACCTTTCTCTTTGATGGTTTCTTGGTCATTGATGTTATGCAATCTAACCAGTGACATGAATGAGAGCTTGTGTTGGTTAGTGTTGAAAGGGAAATTTTCCTTGCCAAGTCTTGAAGTCAGATTGTGTATAGACTTATGAATCCATCTTTGTTCTTCAAGAATTGCAGGTTTCTTCTTGTCGGGAAACCTTCATTCCAGCGGCTTGAGATGATTAGGCCTAAAAACTGGTGGTTGAGCAGGTAAAGTTTTGCCAATTTATGGATTAGAGGAGTGACTGATATCGTGCTTAGATGCTAAGTATTTTGAGGAGAGCTGTTAAAGGATGTCAAAGTTGTTCGTCGTAGGCAGAGGGAGAAAAAAATCATATTTAGTTTTCGAAAAGAGTGTTGCCTTCTTTTTCGCTATTTTTTTTTGACTTTCATGGCAGAGTCATCTTCGCATTCATTATTAATAAGCATTTTACTGCATAGATGAGAGAAGAATAAATTAAATATTTGATCATTTTTACCCCATTTAAATAATTCAAGAGTGAGACAAAATTAGAAGTAAAGAGAAGCTTGCAAGAGCACCTGTGTGTAAACTCTAGCTATCGATTCTCTGGGTAATTTTAAGAATTTCTTAGAGAACCTTAATATCCTATTTTTAGGAATTTACTTGGCAAATATATTTTCACTGATGTTATTGGGATGTTGTCATGCATATCAATTGATATTACCTACACCGTGGATGTACAAATCTACATAAACATTCTCAAACAATAATATATGATCATGTAAATATAGCAAATTTTAGAGAATCATTTGATTATGGCTAGTTAAAGTTAGAAACAAATAATTTCCAAAGAGTAAACAAAACTTTTTATGTTTGATGTAATGCTCTACTCAGGAACCCAAGAAAAATAAACCTAACATGTAACAAATTTTACTGAACTATCTAAAAGAAAAATTTAAACAACATCAAGATAACATAAGAAATAGAAATATAGCTTCAATTCCTTAAGGATTCCTTCACATTGAGTCGCACTTAAGAAGTTTAAATTAATTAGTTTAATTTTCAAGTACATCATGATCTTAAAGAAATAGCAGATACAAAATCGCATAAGAAAATGCATAAGTATAACTAATACAATGAAAGTACATCCAATAATTGACATCTACTACACATGTTGCAAGGTATGTGAGAATAGATATAATGCATTAGAATACATGATAACATATATACATCAACTAAAAAGAAGTCTCTGAGATAAGAAATAAGAATGATAAAAGTACATCTCTTGCAACGAACATTCAACAAATGACAATATGAGGGGGACCCAAATGATAAGAAGGCACTACCTCCTAACCACGTAGTCACCTAGTCAGGCTTCCACTCCCATTGTGTAGGGAAGATAATGAGCAATCCACATATTGCTAATCAGTCAAGATACAATCCTAGGCAAGGAATTCATAGTAGCCAAAACTACCTTACAAATAACACATACTACTCAAGAAGATAAGATACTCCAAAAGAAAGAACACTTAATCCAATACCAATACCGCATAACAAAACATCATTCACATACCAAGAATAGATAAAATCACCAAAATCATAAGATAAAATCAATGAAAGATATCCACCTTAAGTCAAGAACCACATGTCAAAAGTACATCATCCATGAATCACCAATCATCATCAATAAAAGTAAATAACCACAATAAACACATCCAACAATAAGTACACCACTAGAGGTACACACAAAATCTATAGAGGATACTTAAGCTACATACTAGGGAGTGTCATCACATGGTCAAACTACTTGAATTACCCTGGACTAGTCTCTCAATAGACCCCAAACCCTCAAGTCTTGAGTTACCCTAGACTAGTTACTCTAGACCCTAGAGCCTCAATGTGACACATGCGAAACCAAAAAACCCTCTCAAGAAGATGAGACAAACTAGTCATATTGTCATCCCATTCCCATCCTTAGTCTATACAAGCACTGAAGGCATGGGTGGGGCAAATATCTCTAACTTATCTTTTTAGTGTATTTCCCCAAGATATTAATTACTAGATTATCACTTATTACATAACTTACAATAGGTTACCCTGGCACTAACCACTTTGGGTCTCGAACCCCTACTATAAGCCATTCCCAAAGACATGTACCTAGACAATGTCTCCTAACCACATAAAACACAGTTGTGCCCATATCACAACACCCATAAAGATCAAACTCCATTCCTTAATAGACAATTTGAAAACAAGTTGTTTCTCCCAACGCAAGTAAACATAATTGTGCCATAAAGCATATCTCATAAATGTAACTTCTAGTTTAAAACATAAGCCTATTACAATATCCTGAACAAATAAACATCACAAAAGAATCACAAATGCCTCTAGTGTACGCCTAGTTGGCCCACTAAAATAACTCAATAAAATTGTCATGAAATAAATACCACAAGCCCCAATTAAAGCACATGGAAAAAAAAGGGTTCAAGTCATAAGATTTAATAAAATCATTTTCTCAAATTTAGTTTGAACCATAAGATGTGTTTGATATCAATAGTATACATATTTTGAATAATAATTGAAAACAACAATGTTTGATATAAGAGAACTATAGTTCCTAAATTCATGTATATATAATAACATTCTTTATATAATCAATTTAATTTAATTAATCATAATCTAAAATAAACTAAATCATAAAATAATTAAAATATAACAATAATAATAATCTGAATATTTAATTTATTAATTTACAATAAATAGATAAATAATAGAAAATATTAATTAAAATACAAATAACAGCCAATAATATTATACTAAATAAGAATTGAGTAATATTACAATAAAAATCTAAAAACCTAACTATGTATTAATCTCATAATAAAAGATTACAATTGTTTTCTTTTATGTTTTAATATAAAAATACTAAATACTTTCCTTTTGGTTCCTTCTCATTCTCATGTGAGCATGGAAGTGGGATGTGCTTTTACCTTTTAGTTTTACATAATATTAGGCATGCCAAGTAATCGTTCTAATTAAATCAAGTCTACCTACTATTAAGGCGATTAAATAGGGATTGTTTTCCTCTTTTTTCTCTTTGTTTTGAAACTAAACAAAGAATAAAGCAATGGTTGAAATAAATGGCAGATGCATTTTCCAAAAGTTTACAAATCATTTATATCTTTGTATATTTTAACAATACATATAAATGATTTGTGTTTTCTTTTTCTTTTTTAAATTGAAGAATGTTTTTAATATAAAAATCTATAGAAAAAAAAAAAAAAGTATTTTTAATAAAAATAAAAATAAATTATTTTTAAAAAGAACTAAGATATTTTAAAGTTGTAATATTCTGAATAGAAAGGTTGTTTAATTCATAGTCATAGTCATAGTCATAGATATATATTACACACATTCTTTTAAATAGAATAAATAATTCATATTTTATTTTATTTTTAATAATTTTCTATATTTCAAATAAAAGAAATTTGATAATCTAATAGAAAGTCATATTTAGAAAATTCAAGAACCTTAGATCTGATCTTTCTCATCTTTTCTACATTTCTAATGTTGAATCTATTCTTACTTTTCCAATAGAAATTTTAATAGTAAGGATCTATTATTTTAAACACAAGGGTTTTCAAATTTCAAATACAATTTCATCCAACCTTCCATGACACAAATCCATCTATTGTAGAATTCTAATTCATAGAATTTGCAACAATATCTCAAATATGGTAGGCACGAAGAAGAAAAAGATCCAAAAGTATCTCTACAATGGTTCATGAAATGCTACCCTGATCTGATACTAACAATTTGGTGAAACCCTTGCTAATCCTAACCCTTCAAAGCTTCCAAAGATTTCTTTGTTCCAATTCCAAAAATGTGTTCCTTGAAACTTGCATCCTTACAAAATGAGCTCTAGATCTTTGATAAAGAGTTCTCCACTAAAGTGGGGCTCTAATCGTGCAATCACAAGAGAGAACTCACTAGTCAATTACTATTTATTACTTTATTACCTTTTACCTTTTCATGCACAACTCTTTTAGATATATAAATAATTATCTTTCTCTCTTTAATTAATTTTGAATCATTTTTTTAGTAATATACTTATTTTAAAATTTAATTAATAGTATTATTTAGAGTTTATTATTAAAATAGAACTCCTAAATAATTATCATTAAATTAAATAACTATAACTATGCCATCATTAGAACTATAACTTTATCTTTAAATTTCATTCTTTTATATTTTATTTTGCTCTAGTTTATTAATTAGTACAAGCACTAATTAGAGCATACTTTATTATTTAAATTAATAATAATAATCAAAGCTTATTGTTTAAATGCAACTCTAATTTAATTATTATCAAATAAATAATTATAATAAAGGAATATTAAATCTATAATATTTTAATATTTTAATTATCTATTTGTCCAACTTCTCAAATTAGACTTTTATATTAAATCTTTTAAACTAAAGTACATATCTAATTAATTTATAATTAATTAAATATCATCATATTCTAATTTTTCTTTAACTAGTTTTCTAAATTAGACTTCTAAATTTAGATTAATACTTTTAAAAATTAAATAACATATTTAATTATTTTTTTAATGAATTAAATATTCTCATACTTTAATATTTTCTTTTTAATCTAATAATATTTAATAATTCTCAATATTATATGATTAACTATAATATTATAATTAAACCATTTACCAAATAAATCATATAGCGAAATACACATAAAGTAACATTACCAAAATAGACCAAAGTTCAAAATCAAACAACACCGACAAAGATAAACTCATGGGTTTTAAAAAGGGTAGATAGTCTATTATGAGTCCTCCTTGTAGGACAAGTATTTAAGCTATGTCTGGGATTGTATCTGATCATTATTTTTCCATTCTCACTATTTGAGTATTTGTAGTTGGGCATGCTCATCTTGGCAATTCCAGGAAGTCAATGCCCGGTACTTGCATCCTACATAAAAGACGAGCATGGACATGTATATAAATATATCTCAACTAAATAGGCAATGGTAGGAGTGGTACATCCTATAGATCTTGAATAATAGGTGACTACGACTCCCTTCCTTAACTACATCAAATACATTAGATAGAAGATAAAATAGACACGTGCACCATACATATATAAGTATGGGGTGAGTACCATAATAAATAACAAGTCAAACATCAAATGCTTATTTATAACAATGCATCATTACGAATATAAAATTGTCATCATTAAAAACATCATCTCACATCACTATGAAATAAATCTCATTTGTTAACTACAAATCAATAAAGCATCCTTAATGCACTAGTAACCATAGTCATTAAACTACATGTGAAATATAGTGAACCAAGTAATCATCACTGATACATCACTAATAAAAGTCATGAAATAATATGATAATACTATAAATCTTGTATCTCTAAAACTAATCAATGCACAAAATTGACCTAAAAGAATTTGGCAATCAAAACATAAAAGAAAACTATGGGTGGGAATTACATTTGAAACTAGAGAAAAGTATTACAAGATCACACTTATTATTGATGCAATTGTTTCCTTGGATATTTGGTATGCTGTGATATATCACCTAGTATATCACCAAAATGGAAGATTCTTTTGTGTCCACTATAATTGATAGAATAAATCAAAAGGTAAATAAAGAAAAGTATTTTGAAGTCCAAGGGGACTAGGTATGCTTTATAGACTTATGATATAATACATTTAATATTTTTGGAGAGGAAGTATTAGTAATAAGAGCATCATATATATAATGAGAATGACTAGTTTTTAAAAAATAAGTGACCATGTGCATAGATTTTGGAAAGTTATTATTGAAGATTTTCCAAAAAAAATATCATAGGGAATAATGAAATGAGATGTAGAATTCTAGTTAGGTCAAAATAAAAGGAATTTGCCATTTTGATGGCATATAAAGATAATTTATCTATGGATTATTTTGAGTCTAGGACTTCTTAGATTCCCAAGCTACAATATGAGTTCCATAGAGATAAATGAGTTTCCTATGATATGTATTTGATTAAAAAACCTAAATAACTCAATGTAGAGAGGTACAATCCATAAAGAGATATTAAATAATGAATTTAGGAAAAACATAGATGAAAAGTTTTGGAAAATTGAAGGAAACCTCAAGAAGAAGCTTGGTAGTTGTGCTAAGAATTTTTTAGATAATATTGATTGCCCACATTTAATAATTATTACAAGAAGATTTAGAATGTATACTTATTATATTACCCCAATATTAAACTTTCCATAACAACATAAAATCCTAAAATAAATCAATTTACTATTTCTACTCTTTAGAAATCTAAATATTTTGTAGGGAAGAGAGAAAAAATAAGAGAAATAACAAGAAAATAGAGACATGGATAATGTGATTAACAATGATGAAGAGGAAAATGAAGAACAAGAAGGTATGAAAGGTTTTTATTTAAAAAGCAATAGAAATAAAGCAAAATAGGGTGAATTAGAAGATGAGTGAATTAGAAGACATCCTTAAAAGGAAAGAAAAGGAAAAGGGAATGAAATAGTTAATAACACATTAGAGTCTTCCAAATTATGTCCCTTATTCCTAGAAATAATCAATTAAGGGATTTAAAGACATCGGGAATCAAGGAAAAAATAGAACTTTATCTAGACGTAAGTCTGTAAAATAAAGGAATTTTAGAGAACACTATCTTAATAAACATGTTAAAGTGAGATCTATTCTTAAGTAATATTCATTATATACTTCTAGAACTCCTTTCTCATGCAATAAATAAGAAAAGAAATTAAGTAGTACAACTTGAAGAAAAACTAAGAAATCAAGCTCCTATTGATTCTAATGTTACTTTGTCAAAAGAAGAAATTGATAAATCACTTATGATATAGGATCTAAAAATGTGATTATGAGATCATTTGAGAATGATATGGGGAGATAATTTGTAGAAATTATAAAATAGAAATAGAATGAATCAATTTGAAAATTTTGAAAGAATGAAAAGAAGGAAATTTTGTTTGAGGAGTTTCCCCTAATATGAACATTGAACAAGACATAGATGCATATAAAATTGAATTTCATTCAACTAAGGTTGAAGAAGAAAAAGAAAAGATAAGGAGGTGAGTTCTATGGTAGATAAATCTAATATTGATACACATTTCTAATTAAATAGAAACGAGGAAAGCATTCCTCTAGATGATGTTGATAAAAGTTCAAAAAAAGCTATTTAGAAATTTAGTAATCTAGATGATATTTGGGCTACCAATCTAAGAATGAGTAATGTTGGAAACTTAAAATTAGAACAATTTTTGTTTTGTCATTGATGTTAAATCTATGGATCATACATATTACTACCTAATCTAAATGTCATATCTATTTGATTTATCAAGAGGGATTCAAAAGTTACTGATAACTATAACATGTAGAGGAAAGGTTGAAATTATGAAAAGAAAGCTACAATGGATATTTGATTAGATAAGATTTCATAAAGAAAAGTAATTTAATATGTCAAGAAAGATAAGCTAAGTTGAGCAAAAGAGTAAAATACTAAGGAGTGTTGATTAATGCTAGTGTCAATTGAGCTACAGTTAGTGCTAAGAAAATCTAGTGTTGATGGAGCATACCATTAATTGACCAAGTTAGTTTATGCAAAACCAAAAAGATTTATAGCAACATAGTATTTCAATGTTGACCAAGTATTAGAATGTAGAGATTGTGAAGTGACAGTAAGAGAACAAAATTCAAAGAAATTGTATGATCGAGATGACTCATTTGATTTCTTTGGAGATGTAAAACATGCTGAAGATAAGATTGATGAGTTGGACCATTAAATTCAAGGAGGTAATTAGGAAAAGACCTAATAGACAAATTCTAGAGGAGTTTCAAGAGGATGATCAAGAAGATGAATAGATAGAATGTAGAGATTGTGAAGTGACAGTAAGAGAACAAAATTCAAAGAAATTGTATGATCGAGATGACTCATTTGATTTCTTTGGAGATGTAAAACATGCTGAAGATAAGATTGATGAGTTGGACCATTAAATTCAAGGAGGTAATTATGAAAAGACCTAATAGACAAATTCTAGAGGAGTTTCAAGAGGATGATCAAGAAGATGAATAGATACAATGAATCAAATTGAATCTGATTATAAACAATAAGATCTATGATGGATTATAAACACATATCAAACCTATTGTTTTCTTTCTTATCATTGTAAAAAAATTGTATTGAAATCCTTTTAACAAAGGTTGACCTAACATTCATTTGAAGACTTAACAATATGTTTAAATCCTTTAACTAGGTGGCATTCTAAATTAAATGGTCAAAGTCCTCTTATAAGGCCACTAATAATAGGGTGATTAAATCCTCTAACTAGGTCACATTTGACTATGTGGATTGTAACCTTTAATAGGGTTGGCTCTTAAAAGAGCTTTCTTTGAAAGAGTGAAAAAGAGTGGAATGTTGCTAGTGGTTTTTCCCAAATTGGGTTGGCACATAAAATTCTAGTGTCAAACTATGATGAAAGTTTTATGAATTTTTACATTTGATAATGTTTTCATTATTTAATGCAAGTTATGTTTATGATAGTTTTGTAGTAGAGAATAAGTAACAATATTACAAGCAGAATAGTGAAATGTTTAATGTTTAATTGTTCTAGTGGTATGTATAGACCTTGAGTAACTTATTCACCCCCCCTCTCAACTATCCTAAATATTTATAACATTTTTATCGGAGCATGGTGCTTACAAAAGAAAAGTTTGAAGGCACTTAAACATAAATATCATGATGAACAAGATAAATCATGTACCTAATATGAACAAGGAGAACTTTCCTACATGGAAAACCCTGATGAAGTTAGGCATATCTAGTATCAATAATGCTACCATCAAATTTCTAGACAATGAATATGTAGAAGTAACAACTTCTCCTTTGACTGCTGAAGAATTGAGACATAAGTTAGGTCATAAGCAAGAAATGTTGGGGATTGCCTAAGTGCTAAATATGCCAAGTTTGATGACCTAAAATATTGCAATATGGAAAATAATACGTGGGATAGATTCAAGACCATATATGGAGGTGATGGCAATGTTTTATGAGCCAAAACAAAAAGCCTGAGAGGAAAATTTGATGGCATGAGAATGATGGAAGGTGAGAACATAGTATAGTATTGGAAAAGATTTAAAGAGGTTTCTAATGCCATTCAGGGTGCAAATGGAGAAATCAATGATGAAATAGTGATAAGTAAGGTATTGAGGGCTCTCCTCCCTATCTATGCCATTAAAGTTTCTTCAATCCAAGAACTGAGATGCACACCAGGTAACAACTTGACCTTAGAAGGTATAATTTGTACAATTACTTATTTTGAGATGTCTAATTTTGATAACTATACACTTGCTACCATTGAATCTTCTTTCAAGTCACAACTTGTTCTTAGCAAGAAGAAAGGAAAATATGTGAAGATTGAAAGTGATAGTTGTGATGATGATATTGATGAACTTGAAGCTCTCATTGCAAAAATTTTTTGAAGAAGAGGAGGTAAATTATCTATCATTTATTTTTCATGCAACAAAGTTGGTCATATTGCTATTAGATTCCCTAATAGAGAAGATAAGGATGAAATGAAGGAAAGCAAGTACAAAGGAAGAAGAGATGACAAAGACTACAGGAGAAGCAAGGATGAAAAAGGTAAGAAATCTTGTTATATTTCTAAAGAAAAGCCTATTAATGAATTTGGGAGGAATGATGATGAAGTTGTCTATGTTGCTACGAAAGAAGATTCTGATGAAGATGACAAAACTACATTAATTTGTTATGTGAACAAAAGTGATAGATGGATAATTGATAGTGGATGTTCCAATCATATGACTAGAGATAGAGGAAAATTTGAAGATATTGGTCTTGTTGAAATGTATTAATGGGAAGAAAGCTTTTGAGAGGGGGAGGGGGGGGGGGGGGGGTTGAATTAGAAGTACTAGTCTTTTAACCACTTTTTAAACCCTTAATAACATATAACTGAAATTAACTTGCATGCATATAAACATTAAACAATCATGAGAAAAAAACATGCATCACCACATAACACTTGAGATTTTGGTGACCCAGAAACCCTCTAGGAATAAGAAGGTAAAATTTGGGTGGGGATGATACCCACAAAATTACTACAACAATTGATTTCAACCACTTCTAATGGTTTTCCCTGTTAAAGGCTACAACACACTATTAAATGTGACCATGTTAAAGGATTTCAACACCCTATTAGGAGTGTGCCTTGTTAGAGGACTTAAGAACATTCAACTTAGAATGCCACCCTGTTAAAGGATTTTCATAAGGTTGTTAAACCTACCAAAATCTATGGGATTTCCAAGTTCCTAATACAATTGTGAGAGCTTATTAGAATAATACACCTAATCTAATGCAATCTCTGATGTTGATCTCAGGTACTTTTTTTGCTCTTACTATTAACTGATCTCTGTTAGATCCGGTCTGCTGATTTTGTTCCTTGTTCTATTCTAATCAACTAGATGTGTAAATGTTGTTCTTTCCACTAAATCTTTGACACCAATGTTCTGCAATGACCTTAATAGGTTTTTCTCTTCCTTCTTCTCATGATTCCTCTCTACACTCTTTTTTAATGGTATCATAACTCCCTTAAAAGACTAGTGGTTCATTATGCATCCTTGATTAAAATGTTCCCGCTCAAACCCTTGAAATTCACCTATTGGCTGCATGTAATCTCCAATTTTCTAATTGGTTGCATGAGGATTGCATAGGTGATTGAGTGGATTTGATCTTATCCCTTTTTCTTGTCAATGAGTCATGCATAACCATTTTACATCTTTGTTTGCGATTGCACAAAATTTCATGCTGATCCTGCATTACTCGGCATCATCTATTTTGGATTGCTTGGCATCCTCTGTAGTTTTTATGTTACTCGACACCTATTGGTTTTCTACATTGCTCGGCTTCCTATTGTATCCTATATAGCTTGGCATATACTATAATGTGTTGTGCTTGGTAGCAACTATATTTTTCTCGACACTATCTATAACTCAGCACATAAAGAGATTCTAGCTTGGCTTCCATTGTGTGCTCGACATGTATGGTGAGAATGGTTAAGTGAGTTGACACTCATTTGTCAATCTTACTTATTGATCAAAAATCTCCCCCTTTGACATGAGTTTCAAAAACACTTAACTTATAACTCCCCCTGAGTTGATTATGCCTTGTCATGTCATGAAAATGATACCATTGTGCCTAATGTTATTTGTTTCTAATCTTGTTCTTGCCTTCTGATCTTGTTTTTTCTTTGTTTGATGACCCTGTTTGAATATGATTACCAAAATTTTCATATCCCTTGACTCCTTTATTTCAATTTACAGTCAATCAACTTCAAGCTGAACAAAATTTCAAAATTTGGCAATTGTGCTCCCTCTTAATATATCTCCTACATTATCTCCCCTTTTCTATATTATCAATTATCTCCCCTTTTCTATATCTCCCCTTTTCTATATTATCTCCCCATTTCTACATTATTTCCCCCTTTTTGATACTTATGTCAAAGGGTTCTAAATAGTAATGCCATGCTTGGCCAAAAATATTTTATTTACCTCAAGGAGAATTTTGAGAGCTGCATCCTAGTTATTCAATGCAATATCTAATGACTTATGTTGGATTGCAAGCTTGGCCACTAGATCAACAAGTCCTTCATGAGTAGAAATATTTGGATCTTTCTTTAGGACTATTTCTACATACATTTTCTCTTTATGTAAAACTTCTAAATGGGGAGTGATTGAGGCTTGCATTTGGATTAGCTTTTCTTTAACAGTAGCCCCTTATGCTCATAATGCATCTAATTCCCTCTGAATGTGAAGCATTTCAATAAAATGCTTCTCACTCTATGTAGGATTTGAGGGTAATTGCATACTAGAGAGCTTAAGGTTGCTCTCAAGGTTCAAATTTTTTTGATTTATTTCTTGTGTGAACTTGTAAACATCACATGATTTGCTATATAGGAAAAAGATAGTCCCTAATACAATCTTTACATTATCTAGTTTCTTGGCTAGGTCAACCTGTCCCAAAATAATGTTGTTATCTATATTTTGGTTGAAGTTGTCTATAAACTTCTTTTCTGACCATTCCATGAGTTTTACATTTGTATCATGGTCTTCATTATTCACTTGGTCAACTATATCAGATATTTGCTCAAGGATTGGCCTGCTTGAATCTGGAGGTTGTAGGCTGAAGGCATCCATGAATATATCTTTGATTTCATTCATTGCCTACTTGTATTTTATGTCTTTCATCATTTCCTCTTGCCTCCTTTTGTCCAATGCACTCTATATTTCATTCATCTTTTCTTTAGTTAGAGTGCTTGAATCATAATAAGGTATTTTAATTTCTTCATCAAGCTTAGGAATACCATAATGAATGGTCTTGGCTACCCTAGTAGAACTTGAGTTTGGTGTACTAACTTGTAAGGTTAACTTGTTAGTACTCAGCCGCTAAACAAATTTGGTAGGAGTTCCTGTTCTTGGTAAATCAAGCAAAGTTTGTATTGTAGACTCCTCCTTATCCTGTGTTTGTTCCTTATCTTCTTCTTGTGTCACTACTATTGGGGGTGTACTTGTTGTCTGTACTGGTGTACCTGTGGCTTCCCTTGTTGTTGCACTCAAATCCTGATGAGCTTGCATGGCTATTATTGGTAGTGATGGAGGTAGTAGAAATGGGAATCCAGTAATTTGAGTGATTTGAGGTGGTTCTTGTGATGACACCTTGGCTTCTTTGAGTTTATCTACTACCTTTTGAAGCTCATCTACACTGACCAATATGGGAATTGTACACAATTGTGCTTGAAGAGTTGTTTGGTCAAGGATCTTAGTAAGATCCTTTGTAGTTAGTGGATTGATGTTTTGACTTGAGGTGTCAACAAAATCCTTAATATTTATGACTTGTGCAAGTGTGATAGTAGAGTGAGTAGGACTAGGAGGTGGTAGTTGTGTGTCTTGCACACTTTTTTTCTCATTAGTACCTTTACTTTCCTCCTCTTCAACCTTTTTCTCGACTTCTATCTTCTCTTCTCTCCTCTTCCTTCTTTCCTCTAGTTTAGCAATAGCTTCTTCTTTGTATTCCTCTTCAAGGACATCTTCAATCTTCTTATATAAATTCTTCCATGATCTTGTGGTTTTTTGTACTACTTCTTCAATTTTGTTTTGAAGAATGGAGAATTCCCTATACTTAGGTTTAAACCTAGTGTTATGCCTTTTGAATGCTTTAAATATCCATTCCCTTGTCAAATTAGGCAGTATGCTTGCTAGGGTTGATTCCCTCATCTCCTTTTCCATCATTAGACAAAAATACCATCTATCTTCTATAATTTTGGACAATTCCTTTGGTAGTTGCCTATCAAGTTCAAGAGGTGTATACTTGAACTATGCCATCATTACATAGATTGATTCTTCTATGCTATTTTGTTCATCTTTTGTGAACTTATTGAATTCAATCTTTTCCATGTTACTTAAGTCTACATTCCTAATCTTTTCACGTAATGTATCAATTGAAGACTTAGGAGGATGACTTACCTTTTTAGTTTGATCTTCCTCTTCACTATCAGGTTGAGCCATATATCTTCTTCTTTTCCTTGGCTCTTCCTATGCCTTCTTGGTTGCTTTCTTCTTTGTGACTTCCTCTTTGGCTTTTTGTGTGTAGGCACTTGTTGCAGCTCTGATTGTTGGTGTGGCAGCTTTCTTTGGTTTAGGCTAAGGAGTAGGAGGTGTTTTTGTCTTCCTTTTGATGAATTTTTCTTTGATGGGTGCTTCCTTGGCTTCTTCTTCCTTGACACTCTCATATTTGTCTTCTTGTTCTAGCTCGTCTTTATCTTTCTCATCATTACCTTCCTCTTCATCTTTACTAATTTCTTCTTCTTCGCCTATTGCACTTGTTTCTCCAACACCTAACTTCTTCTTTATTTTCTTTACTATTGTGGCTGTCTTGAGTTCTGTAACAACTCTTGATTTGACAGTGTCATATGTCCCAAATGCCTTTGCAAATTTGTCCATTCCCTCTGCAAGTAATGTTGTGATGGTTGTAGAAGCTTGATCAACATCAAGCTTGTATCCTAATGGTTTGAGCCATCTTATTATTCAAAGGACTGCTTGGATATAAGTATAGTCAATATCAACAAGAAAGCATATGTCATTTACATGCTTCTCTATTAGTGAAACTAGTATCCGCATTCTTTTCTTCATTGCATTCTTGAAATCATCAAAATAGACAAACATTTGATCATCAAAGCTTTCTCCCATTTGTGCAATGAAATCATTTATTTGATCAACAATTTTTTTGTTCTAATTCCAGTTGACTTTACCAAATGAAGGAAATTCCTTCATTACATAAAAGAACATACCAACTAGTACTAACCCAAATTTACATTGCGCTCCCTTGGACTTTCTAATAGCTCCAAGATTTTCATTAATTTGTTGCAACATGAGCTCTGTAAGGTCATAGGTGTGGTCCTTCTTTACAAGTTTGTATGCCACATCCACTGCTATGTAGGGTACACTATTCAACCTACTGGATTGATAACATTTGTGTGATATGATCCTCACAACAAAATCTTATAGGGGATCTTTTACTATGTCAATTGTCATTCCCCTGTTATTCCATTTTGCACCTATGTTCTTTTCTATTGTTTCCTTTTTGTCACTTCTCAGTGTCTTTGGCCGATTTAGGGTTGGAAAACCTGTGACCCTATGAACCATTTTCTTAGTAATCTTAACTGGTCTTTTCTCTAACTAGAATCCTCCATCATGGATTCTACTAAGTATTATGCATATCCACTCAGTTTTGAATACGATAGGAAAAACTAGGGCTTTGGTTAAACCCTTCTTCTCTATGATTGAAAATTCATCCTTCAATATTCCATTATCATAGAGTTTGTCAAAGGCATTAAAGATTTCCAAGTCTCCTATTGCTACTATTTTGTAGTTATAACACTTTTGCACATCCTGAACCATAACAACTTTTTCAAGGATGGCAGAAAGGGCACTAGCAGGATCATTTTTATATGCAACTTCTGGGATGGGCTTGAATTAGGGTTGCTTAACCTCATTGCTAAAAAGTTGAATTTCATGACTCTCTTTCCTTTGGACCGATTTTGAACTAGATGCCATTTTGACTGAACTAGGGTTTGATGTTTAAAACAAAATTCACAAACTGTAAAACTCGACACTTGAAGGAAATACCTAGTTAAATGCTTGAAATTACTTGGGTAGATGCTAAATTGCTGCTAAGCATTGGTTAAATACTTGAAAATTGCTCAATCATGCTCCTGGTAATCGCTCTTTGTTTGAATGACTCAAAATGAATCAATTTTTACTTTTAAGTGGCTTAAAAACCTTGCATTTAATGCATTTTTGTACTTTCATTGGACACTCACCTTCCAAAGGTTTTTCACCTCGGCATCCACTCGACAGCTATTTTCACTCGGCATCTACTAACTTTGTTAATAACTCGACAACCAAAGATAGCACGACATCATCATTCAAGTTTTGTCTTAGCATCTTGTCTCATGCAAATTTATAATTTGCAGTGCTTCATCACGGTTTAGGGTTGATGTCTGATACTTCCTTATATGTATTAGCCCCATAGGCTCATCTTGTGATAGCTGGATGAGAAATGAACAATTGACCTCGTGGGTGAAGTGACCATTCCATTGGATGTACTTGGTCCATCCTTTTTCTGCCATATCTTCTTCATATTTGTTCTGATGTGTTCCACATCAATCTTCTCTTTGCCCTTATTTACTTTAGTTTTGGGTGCCTTGGCTTTTGTTGGACAATTCCAGCTGACATGTCCAATTTTCAAGCAACTGAAGCAAGTAGTTTGGTTCAACCATCTTTTATAGTTCCCCTTGAAGTGTGTTCTTATGTAGTTCTGAGGTATATGTCCATACTCTTGACAATAGTGACAACTTTGCCTTGTGTTGTAGTCCCAATTGTAAATGTGTACATAGTTGTTCCTTCTTACATGCTGATTTGGTATCCACATAGGCTTTGATTTGCATTCAAAGGCTCTATGTACATACTTCTTTCAATTGTAGCAATGTGTCATGTCCCCTTTTCAAATAATTAAAAATAATAATATTTGCTAAGGCAGGCAGGCTCAAAAAGGTGAAGTTTCGGAAAAAGGGGCTAATCTTTGGAAACCAATGGACTAATAAATAAAAATTATCATTATAATACATTTTATTAACCATCTTGGATGTGAGTTAGGGTTATGCTCTCTTTTAAGGGATTTGGAGGCATTTTGGGCTTATTCCAGAACTTGATTTTGCTCATTGCTTTGTTGTTCTTCAGAGGTTTCCAAACCTATGGAGAAGGAGACCCAAGGAAGGAAGTTTGCAAGTTTTTAGGAAGACTAAGGATGGGAGTTTGAAGCCATTCCATGTGCAATCTTATGCAAAGTTTTCCCTTGTGCTGAACAGTGCAAATTTGGGAATTTTCGGGTGTGTTTTTGTAAGAGTTTGGTGTTTTCGGTTAAGTATTTCATATCAGTTTGGGTTGCTGCTGTATTTTAGACATTTAGATGTTAAAATAGAGCTGAATATATGTATTTGGTCATAATTATACTTCTGTGATAGATTATTAGTGTTTTTGTGGTGTTTCAGGGCATTTTTTTGTTAATTTCAAGAGCCTGATGAGCATGGTTTTTGTCCTACATTTGGGAGCTGTTGTGTAAATGCTATAAAAATCTGGAAATTTCATTTTTAGGCCATTATTCTAGTGAAATTTCTGTAAAAATCTCTACTTTCACATTTATTAATAATATGTGAAGCTGTGAAGTTTTTGGCACTATTTCGGGCATACTCGATTTGGGTTTTATTGAGAAATTGGCGGATCTCTAAAATATTTGGTTGTTTGATTTTAAAATCTAATTAGAGGCTTTAAATATCATAAAAAATCAGAAAAGGGAAATTTTAGTGGTATCAGAGCTATGATCTTGCCAGCCTAAGGGTTTGTAGAAGTTTGCATGCAACCAAGTGAAAGAGAAAAGAGATATTTGCAGCGAGAAAAGAATAAAGAAATTTTGATCAAAACTCTAGTTAAAAGTAAAAGTACAAAATCCAAGGAAGGAAAAAGTATGGCTGATCAAGATGAGATGGCAAAGAAATTTTTCCAAGACATCCAAAATTCTCAAAAGCAAACAATGGATAGTTTGGTAGAAACTAGAGAGGCTTTGCAGATATTAACAAAAAAATTGCAAGGAGTTGCATCTATTAATGAGAAAGGGAGCACTTCAGAGGAGCCAAGAAATCTGAAACCCACACTCTCTAAATCAACAAAAACTATTTTATTGCCTGCAGATGAGCCACTAGTACCAAATCTAGCCCTTAATCTCATGGAAGAGGTTACAGGTAACTTGATTGCATTAAGAGCTACTTACAATAGCTTAAATGATGACTTTCATAGTTCGGTTCCTTTTAGAGAATATGTGGATATGATGAACACTTTGATGCCCAAGAAAGAGTACATGAGGGATCATGACATAAGTGGAAGAGAGCTCAAAAATAAAATAAGTAAGTTTACAACACCTACTTTTGATGGAACAAATAAAATTTTAGTTAGAGCATGGCTACAAAAATTACAGACCTTCTTCACACTTAACCCCATGAAGGAGAGTGATGTTGTTCAATTTTCAAGTCTACACTTGGAAGATGCAACCTATGATTGGTGGCATCATGGAATGACTACTCAAGGGCATGACTAGGTAACTACATTTGATGATTTTAGTCAAAGAGTGATAGATAGATTTGACCTCAAGGATGATGAAGAGTACTTTAAAGAATTGTCAAAGTTGAAGCAAACCAAATCACTTAATGAGTATATAGAAGAGTTTCAAAAAGTGGCTATTATAGTACCTGATATGAGTGAAAAGAGGATTTTTTATCTTTTTCTTGATGGTTTGGATGATTCTGTTAAGGGTTTGGTTAAGGCTTTCTCACCCTCAACCTTACAGGAAGCTATCAAAAGAAGCTTGCAACTTGAAAATTGCATGCCTATGAAACTAGTCACTACTCAAAAACCCCCAAATCTTGGGCAACATAAGGGGAATTTTTAGAAAAAGACTTTTCCAACACTACCACCAAAAGATGTGATAAATGTGGCAAAAAAGAAGGTAGATGAAGAGACTAGGAGTGAATTATGAAGGAAAAAGCTTTGTTTCACTTGTAGAGAACCATGGGTTCCGTGACAAAGATGTTTGGGAAAAGGTCAAGTGCACTATATTGAAGTTGCTTCAGAATCTGATTCAGATGAGCATGAGGAATTTCATGACACTAAGGAGGAGGAAGAAGAAGAGAAAGAAAAAGAAATCAGCAAGGATGGCACTTTAGCAGCATTATCAGGAGTCCCAAGATACCATCCCTTTCGAATTTGAGGGGTACTAGCAGGGCAAAGGTTGACAGTTCTTCTTGATAGTGGGGCAACTCACAAATTTATTGATGAGGGATTTGTAATGAAAAGAGGGCTTAAAGCAGAAGATTCTGAGGGATTCAATGTTACTATAGCTGATGGATTCACTATGCCTTGCACACGGGTGGTGAAACAACTCAAGATGACCTTAGGAGATTATGAGTTATGTGATCACTTATATGTGGTTGGCATTGGGGAGAAAGATCTTGTATTAGGTGTTTAGTGGTTGCACTTTATTGGAGGCTATTACATGAACCATCAAACTATGGAGTTTAAATTTCATTCCAATGGGAAAGAAGTCTTATTGAGAGGCTTATTGAATGGAGAACCTAAGACGGTCTCTACAAAGAGGATGGAGAGGACTTTTCGAAGAGGACAAGTAGCATGGGCAGTAGGAGTCATAATCCATCCAACAAGCTCTCCAAAGAATCAATGTAATTTTCATTTTGAAATTCAAAATATTCTTGATAAGCATAGTATAGTTTTCAATTACTTGCCTCCAGGATTACCACCAGATAGAGGTTCTGAGCATGTTATAGAGTTAGAACAGGGTGCCAAACTAGTTATAACAACCCCATGCTACCATCCAAGAAGTTATAAGGAAGAAATTGAAAAAACTATTAAAGAACTCCTAGACATGGGATTCATAAAGCCTAGCTCTAGTGCATTTGCATCATATGTGGTACTTGTCAAGAAAAAGGATGGTACAATGAGAATGTGTATAGACTACAGGGCTCTAAACAAGAAGACCATAAAAAATAGGTATCACATACCATGCATAGATGAACTCATTAATGAGTTGCATGGTGCTGTATACTTCTCAAAAATTGACTTAAGATCAAGGTACCATCAAATCTGAATGAGGAGTGAAGATGTGGAAAAGACTGCTTTTAGATGTCACTATGGGCACTTTGAATTTCTTGTTATGTCATTTGGCCTCACTAATGCACCTGTAACATTCCAATCTTGTATGAATAAGGTATTCAGCCAGCATCTTCAAAAATTTGTTTTGGTATTTTTGATGATATCTTGATTTACAGTAAAACATGGGAAGAGCATCTAAAGCACATAGACACTATTTTGGGAATCTTGGAGCAGCAATCCTTCTATGCTAAGCTATCTAAATGTGAGTTTGGTTTGACAAAGATACTATATTTGGGACATATTATAAGTTCTAAAGGAGTACAAGTTGATCAATAAAAACTCCAAGCAATTTTGGATTGGACTCCACCCATTAATCTTACATGGTTGAGAGGTTTCTTCGAGTTGTGTAGCTACTATAGGAGATTTTCCAAGGGATTTTCTCAGCTTCCTGCCCCCTTGAATGATTTGACAAAGAAAGGAGCTTTTCTTTGGACAAAAGATGCACAAAAAATATTTGATAAGCTTAAGGAGGTAATGAGTTCATGCCTTGTGCTTGCAATTCCAAATTTATCTTTACCTTTTGTTGTTGAATGTGATGCTTCCGGAGAAGGTATAGGGGCTGTCCTAACTCAAAGGGGACATCCAATAGCATTTGAGAGTAGAAAATTGAATCAATCAAAGAAAGGTTACTCCATCTATGATAAGGAAATGTTGGCAATCATGCATGCACTTCATAAGTTTAGACAATATTTGGTATGTGGGAGATTCATTGTAAAGATAGACCATAATAGCCTCAATTTATTCTTGAACCAAAGGGATTTGGATGATCATCAACAAAAATGCATAAGAAAATTGCAAGCTTATGATTTTGATATTGAATACATAAAAGGAAAGAATAATGTGGTTGCTGATGCTCTCTCAAGAAAGCCCACTTTGTGTTCCTTAACATCTATCTCTTCTGATCGAAAAGTCTCCATAATTTTAGAGTATGCTAAAGATTCCTTTGCCACCAAGATTTTGGATAAGTTAGTGGATGATAACAAGTACAATGTTGTTGATGAATTGATTTATTACAGGAACATGATCTTCTTAGTGCTAGGATCAAAAACTAAGGAGAGGATATTGAGGGCCTTTCATGACACACCTTTGGCTAGTCATCAGGGATACTTCAAGACATACAGGAAAATTTGAGAGTGGTTTTCATGGAAGGGTATGAAGGAGGATGGCCTTAAACACATTAAGGAGTGTATGGTATGCCACCAAAGCAAGAGTGGGAAAAAATTTCTTGCAGGGTTGTTGCAGCCACTTCTTATTCCTGAACAAAAATGGGAAAGTATTTCCATGGACTTCATTACTGGATTGACAAAGGTTCAAGGTAAGGATTGCATATATGTGGTGGTAGATAGACTAACTAAGTGTGCAAATTTCTTTCTTATCCCATCTAATTTTAGGGCATCACAAGTGGCTGAATTGTTCTTCAAAGAAATTTTTAGATTATATGGCTTGCCTAGAAACATTGTCAGTGACCAGGATAGTAGATTCGTCAGCTCTTTTTGGAAGGAGATCTTTCATTTGGTAGGAACTAAACTCACTCCCAGTACTAGCTATCACCCTCAAACACATGGAAAAATAGAGATAGTTAATAAATGGATAGAGAGATATTTGAGGAACTATGTTTCAAATCAACAACATGCTTGGGTGAAATGGTTGCACTTAGGGGAGTATTGTTACAATACATCTCATCACATGTCTATTGGTATGCCTCCTTTTCATACTCTTTATGGTTATGATGCCCTTTCCTTTGTAGATCTAGTACTTTCAGATAGCAGAGTACCTGCAGCAAGTGATTTCATCAAGCAAAGCCAAGACATAATAAGGTCCCTCAAAGATAATCTACAACATGCACAAAACCAAAAAAAGTTGTATGATGATAGGAAAAGGACTGAAAGATCTTTTGAGGTGGGAGATTTGGTATTTTTTAGGTTGCAGCCATATGAGCAAAGTACCTTGAAGAGGAATGGGGTAGAGAAACTCAAGCCAAGGTTCTATGGGCCATATAAGATTATCAAGAAGGTAGGAGAGGTAGCTTATGAATTGGAGCTCCCACCAAATAACAAAATACATAATTTTTTCCATGTATCTTACCTAAAGAAGGTTCTAGGCCAAAAAACCATAGTATCTATAGAATTACTACCTCTTGATGATGAAGGGAAATTAGTTTTGATACCAGAAGAGATTTTGGATACAAGAGAGAAAAGATTGAGAAATAAGAGCATCATAGAGCATTTGGTCAAATGGAAAGGATTACCACTGGAAGATGCAACTTGGGAATGAGCACATATTCTTGAGAATTCCAACCTTCATTTCTTGAGGACAAGCAATATTTGGGAGTGGAGGACTTTTTATGTCCCCTTTTCAAACAATTAAAAATAATAATCTTTGCTAAAGCAAGCAGGCTCAAAAAGATGAAGTTTCAGCAAAAGGGGCTAATCTTTGGAAACCAATGGACTAATAAATGAAAATTATTATTATAATATGTTTTATTAACCCCTCTTGGACATGAGTTAGGGTTATGCCCTCTTTTAAGGGATTTGGAGGCATTTTGGGCTTATTCCAGAACTTGATTTTGCTCATTGCTTTGTTGTTCTTTAGAGGCTGCCAAATCTGTGGAGAAGGAAACCCAAGGATAGGAGTTTGAAAGTTTCTAGGAATTCTAAGGATGGGAGTTTAAAGCCATTCCATGTGTAAGCTCATGCAGAGTTTTCCCTTGTGCTGAACAGTGCAAATTTGTGGATTTTCGGTTGTGTTTTTGTAAGAGTTTGGTGCTTCCGGTTAGGTATTTCATATCAGTTTGGGTTGCTGCTGTATTTTAGAAATTTAGATGTTAAAATAGATCTGAATATATCTATTTGGTCATGATTATACTTTTGTGATAGATTATTAGTGTTTTTGTGGTGTTTCTGGGCATTTTTGTGTTAATTTTGGGAGCCCGATGAGGATGGTTTTTGTCCTATGTTTGGGAGCTATTGTGTAAATGATATACAGATCTAAACATGTCATTTTTAGGCTATTATTCTGGTGAAATTTCTGTAAAAATGTCTACTTTCAGATTTATTAATAATATGTGAAGCTGTGAAGTTTTTGGCACTATTTCGGGCATACCTGATTTGGGTTTTATTGAGAAATTGGTGGATCTCTAAAATATTTGGTTGTTTGATTTTAAAATCTGATTAGAGGCTTTCAATATCATAAAATATCAGAAAAGGGACATTTCATAATGTCCATCAAATCTTTGTGTCCTTGTGACTTAAGTTTTGCAGTCTTGTGTCATGTGACCTTGCATGTTGCACTTGTGACAGTAGCCCTTGCTTTTGGGTGTGTTTGTTTGATTGATCCTTCTACTCCTACAAAAATTAGTAGTATGCCCCTTTTTCTTATAGTAATGACAAGTGGGTTTGGAATCCTTACCTTTGTCACTTTTTTGCTCAGCATTTTTTGATGATTCTTCAACTTTAGTGCTAGAGTATCCAAGTCCTGATGTATCATGGGCTGATCTTGGGAATTTCAACAACTATTCAAAGTACTTGATAGCTTCCCTTGACTTGTTGAGATTATCTACTATTTCTTTTTCTCTATTCAATTCATTCTGTAGTTGTTCATTCTGCATTTTTAAATTAGAGATCTCAATGTCTTTCATATTGAGTTCATGATGAAGGTTCATCATTTGGGAAAGTTCTGCATGTTTGAGATCCTTGTTAATTCAATACATTTTTCTTCAAGTCTATTTGCAAGATTTCTTTTGTCATCTTCCATCATGACTCTATCCTCAACTACTCTTTTCTTTTGCTCAGTGATTTCACATAGCATCATGGCCTGTGATTCATGCTCTATCTTAAGAGTTCTTATCTCTTCTACTTGAACTCTATTTTTCTCCATCAGTTCTTCTATTGTTGCATCAAATTGTTTGGAATCTCCTTTGGCAAAAACTTGTGTGGTGTCAATCTCCTTGTAGTGAATATCATTCTTGGCTATAACTATTTCCTTCCTTCTTTTTAAGGATTTTCTTAATTCCTTTCTAGCTTCCTCTACCTTGTGTGGAGTGAGATGTACATCTATCACCTAGTTCTCAATGATCTTCCCAAGTTTGAAGACTTCCATCTTCAAATATTTTCCTCCAAGTTGTCAGGCTTCTTCTTAAGAGAACTAGGTTTTGATACCAATTGTTGAAATGTCTTAATGGGAAGAATGCTTCTGAGAGTGTGGGTTGGGGGGTGAATCAGAAGTACTAGTCTTTTAACTACTTTTTAAACCCTTAATAACATATAACTAAAATTAACATGCATGCATATAAACATTAAACAATCATGAGAAACAAACAGGCATCACCACATAACACTTGAGATTTTGGTGACCCAAAAACCCTCCAGGAATAAGAAGGTAAAACTGGGGTGGGGATGATACCCACAAACTTACTCCAGCAATTGATTTCAACCACTTCTGATGGTTTGCCCTGTTAAAAGCTACAACACACTATTAAATGTGACCCTGTTAAAAGATTTCAACACCCTGTTAGGAGTGTGCCTTGTTAGAGGATTTAAGAAAATTCAACTTAGAATGCCACCTTGTTAAAGGATTTACATAAGGTTTTTAAAGCTACCCAAATCCATGGGATTTCCAAGTTCCTAATACAATTGTGAGAGAGTATTAGAATAATACACTTGATCTGATGCAATCTCTAATGTTGATCTTAGGTACTTGTTCTGCTCTTACTATTAACTGATCTCTTTTAGATCTAATATGCTGATTGTGTTTCTTGTTCTGTTCTGATCAACTGGATGTGTAAATGCTATCCTTTCCACTAAATCTTTGACACCAATTTTTTGCAACAACCTTAATAGGTTCTTCTCTTCCTTCTCATGATTACTCTCTACACTCTTTTTTAATGGTGTCATAACTCCCTTATAAAGACTAGTGGTTTGTTATGCATCCTTGATTAAAATGTACCTACTCAAACCCTTGAAATTCACCTGTTGGTTGCATAAGGATTGCATAGGTGATTGAGCAGATTTGATCTTATCCCTTTTTCTTGTCAATGAGTCATGCATAACCGTTTTACATCTTTGTTTGCGATTGCACAAAATTTCATGCTGATCCTGCATTATTCGGCACATGAAGTAATACTAATGCTTGGCATCATCTATTCCAGATTGCTCGGCATCCTCTGTAGTTCCTATGTTACTTGGAACCTATTGGTTTTCTTCATCGCTCGGCTTCCTGTTGTATCCTATATAGCTCGGCATATAATGTAATGTGTTGTGCTCGGCAACAACTATAGTTTGCTCGGCACTATCTATAAAATGACACATAAAGAGATTCTAGCTCAGCTTCCATTGTCTGCTCGACATCTATGGTGAAAATGGTTAAGTGTGTTGACACTCATTTTTCAATCTTACTTATTGATCAACAAGTCCATACAATGGCAGATGTGCTCAATTTGGTAATGATATCCCATGTGTTATAAAAGGTAAAGGCACTATTCAACTGACTAGAAAGATAACATGTGACAATGTTTAATGGGTTGAAGGACTTAACTACAATTTTTTGAGAGCTTAACATATGAATAGAATAGGTTATAGTTGAATTTCTCAACAAAAAGGCCAAGATACATGATGGTGATGGTAAGTTGATTGGAACTAGTGAACAAATAAGAGGTAACTTATTCTATCTAGACCTCTGAAGCAAAACATGTATGTTTGTACAGCAAGAAGATGTTTGGTTATGACACAAAATATTATGTCATGTGAACTTTAACAATTTGGTGAATATCACCAAGATAAAGAAAGTAAGAATATTTCCTAAACTAAAGAAGCTTGATAATGCTATGTGTAAATAGTGTCAACTAGGAAAGATGACAAAATTTAGTTTCAAGAGAAAAACATATACTGCTAATGATATTTTGGAATTGGTTCATATCGACTGATGTGGACCCATTGGTGTTAGAAGTTACCATGGAGGTCAATATTTCGTTCTATTTATAGAAGACTATTCTAGAATGATGACTGTGATGTTTCTTAAAGCTTAATCTAATGCTTTTTAGTTACTCAAGTGGTATTTATCTAGAGTTGAAAATGAAAGAGGGACAAGTTTGAAGTGTTTGAGATATGACAGAGGTGGTGAGTTCATTTCACATGAGTACAATACATTTAGCAATGATAGAGGAATCAAAAGATAAGGAACCCTTAGAATGTGATAGATGAAAGAGGAAACATATCAATAATGGACCATGCAAGAACACTATGGATGGAGAAGAATGTGTCATAGAAATAATGGAGAGAAGCAACTAGTACTACTATCTATACCCTAAATAGAGTAAAAGTCAAGAAAGGTACAAATGCTACACATTTTGAACTATGGTATGGCTATGCTTCCAATGTTAAATATTTCAAAATCTTTGGTAGTAGATTCTATATACTGAAAGATAATAGGAATGGAAAGCCTAATGAGAAAAGTGATGAAGGAATATTCCTAGGTTATTCCATTAAAAGTTAAATTCTAACACTAACAAAGTTGTGAAAAGTGTAAATGTGAGAGTTGATGAGGTTATAGAAAGAGACGATACTTCACGTAAAGAAGAACCTAAAGACTATAGTACATTCATCTATGTGGATGATGATGCTCCTAGCACTCAAAGTGAATAGACAAGCCAACCTACAAGTTCCCATGAGACTGGAAATGATGGAGTGCAAATGCAAATTGTCGAACAATAGAGAGTGGGTGCCAAGCAACAGACTGAAGATGTCGTTTCACAAATAGGAATTATTGACCATTAGATAGTGGATGCCAAGAATTTAGAACTTGAACCTAAACCTAAATAGGGAAGAGGAAATGAGCCTGAGATTATTTTTCTAAATGAACTTGGAGAAGAACCAATAAGGAAACTAGGTCTATGTTAGAAAGATATCTGAGAAGACATCATAAACCTAAAAAAATCATTGTAGATGTTGAATCAATTTTAATGAAAATAAGAAGACTCAAAGACAATATAGTCTTACTTTGTGAGTATGAGCCCAAGATAATAAACGATTCTTTAGATAATGAAGATTGGATACAAGCAATGAATGAATAAATTCACCATTGAGAAGAATGATACTTGGAATTTAGTACGAAGACCTAAAGACAACAATTTCTTTCGAGAAAAGTGGGCTTTTAGGAAAAAGCTCAATGAAAATGGTGAAGTAATAAGAAATAAGGCAAGACTGGTATGCAAGGGTTTTGCACAAGAAGGATTTGATTATGGAGAAACTTTTGCTACTGTGTCAAGACTTGAAGGTGTCAGGACTTTGCTTGCATGCTTAGCCTACAAGAATTTCAAGGTTTATCAAATGGATGTCAAATTTGCATTTTTAAATGGTATATTAGAGGAAGAAGTATACATCAAATAGCCTAAAGGATCTTTAGATCTAGAAAAAAGGAACATGATATGTAAACTAAATAAAGCTCTTTATGGATTAATGAAAGTTGTAAGAGCATGGTATGAAAGACGATATAACTACTTAGTTAAAATTAGTTTTGAAAGGACAAATGATAACAATAACTTATATTTGAAGAATGGTAAGAACAATGAAGTACTATTATCTAAGATATTTTTTGATGATATTTTATTTGGAGGAAGGGAAGAATTATGTAAATAATTTGAAAATGAAATTAAAAATGAATTTTACATGTGTATGTTTGGTGAAATCAAATTCTTTGTTGGATTACAAGTATGTCAAATGAAGTTTGGTATTTTCATTTCACAATCCAAATACATCAAGGAAATACTAAAAACTTTTGGTATGGAAGAATCAAGACCTATAAGTACACCTATGTATATAGGAAATAAGCTATTGAAGACAAATGATTCTTCTAATGTGAACCATACCCTATATAGATTGATGATAGGAAAATTGCAATATGTTGTTCACAACAGGCTAGATATAGCTTTAGTAGTTGGGATAGTTTCTATATTTTCAAAAAATCCTAAAGAGAATTAGTTGATGGCCATAAAAATGATATTGAGATATCTAAAAGATACAAAAGACTATGGATTATATTACAAGAGAAGTTATAGATTTGAACTAAAGATTTTTAGTGTAGAAGTATTGATGACTGAAAAAGAATCAGTGGAGGTGCACTCTTTCTAGGAAAAATATTGGTGTCATGGACATGAAAGAAGCATAGTTGTATTTCCCAATAAATAGCTAAAGTTAAGTATATGGTAGTTGTAGTGAATTGTTAAAACATAATGTGGATTAAGAAATGGGTGAAAGGTATGAAAGAAAATATTATATATCTAGTAGCTATCTATTGTAATAACAAAAGTGATATCAACATTTCAAAGAATCCAGTGATGCACACAAAGACAAAGCACATTGCTATCAAGTATCACTACTTGAGAGAATTAGTTCAAGACAAAGAAGTGAAGCTAGAATAGATAAATACAAAGGAATAGATTGTAGACATATTCACAAAACCATTACCCAAAGATGCTCATGAATATCTTATAGGTAAACTAGGGGTGATTCTCCTCACTAAGGCTACTTAAGAAGACAAGTTGCATTGCATCACAAGTGCTAATCAAAAAATTCTACATAGTGGTGCAATATAGATCTACTTTGGGACATTCCTAAGGTAGAATACTTTAGTACAACATAAACAGACCAGTCATAGACAGATGGCAAGTATCAGCTAGATAGGAAAATCTACATAATTCAGATGTAATGAGACTTTGAATGATGTAGGAGCATCCTAGGTTGCATTGCTATACTAGATGTTTATCGAGTTTCTTAGTTGTTGCTGAGTTGCAATGACATGCATTACCAAGTTATTTTTACTATGTTTACTCTCGCAGGAAGTTTGAATAGCTGCGTGTACTTTTGGCCTTGGTTATTTCATCTCTCCTTGCATCATGTGGTATTAGAGTAGATGTTTGTCCTTGTGGATATTGGATCATGTAGAACCCTAAGTGAATTTGGTTATGGGGTAGCAGATCTGCACATTTGGCCTATAACTTGCAGAGGGTTACAATCTTGCATGAACCTAATTGAAAAGATGGTTTGAGGTAGAGGAAATTCTTACAATGTTGTATTGGATGCACTAAGACAATTTGTAGCCAAATTAAATGCTATAGAGACAACCTAGAGAAGAGTAGCACATCTTGATGATGTAAGTGATGATGAAGCAACAACATCAAACCGTAATCTAGAACTTGAAGAAGATCAAGATGAGGCAAGGTTGTTGAGAGTATTGTTTAGAGAAAATTAAAAACCTTCTGTAGAAGTTGTTCCTTATGATGGAAAATTGGATACCAAAGCTATGTTGGATTGAATCTTTGAAATGGAGATGTTCTTTGACTATGAAAATACTCCTGATAATAGAATGGTGAAGATTGTAGTTACAAGGTTGAATGGACATGCCTCACTATGGTGAGAGCATTTGCAAATTGATAGACAAAGAAGAGGAAAGGATAAGGTCTAGACTTGGTTGAATATGGTGAACAAGGTAAATAGCAAGTTCCTTCCTACTAATTACCAAGTTAGCTTGTTGAGAAAGATGCAAAATTTGAGATAACAAGACATGAATGTGAAGAAGTATACTAAGGATTTCTATAGATTGGACATCAAATCTAGACATGTCGATGATGATGTTGAGAAAATTGCTAGATATCTAAATGGATTGAGATCTAGAATTCAAGATGAGATAAGTTTTTTGAAATTGGAAAGTGTAGAGGAAACATACCAATATGCCTTGAAATATGAGGAGATCTTGACAAAGAAGCATGAACAAAGGCAAAGAGGTAGAGATGGTAGATCCTAGAGAAATAGAGGTAGAGCTTATGGAGAAGGTGGAAGATTTGACAACTCTATGCAAGATAAAGGAAAATGTGAATGGAATAATGATGATAAAGGAAAGAACAAGTGGAAAGGTGGTGATTCTTATTGAGGAGGTACTGGTTCTTATTGAGGAAGAGGTAATTCTTATTCTAGAGGTGGCTTTTGTTGTAATTGTTTCAGATGTGCTAAAGAAGGGCATAGATCCTTTGAATGTAGATCTTTCGAAAGTGGGCAAGGTAAAAACAATGTTGTGGTTCAAGGAGACACTGAGGGTTCATCTAGTGTACATAAGACTTGAGAAAATCTAATGGTGAGAAGAACTTTATGTAATAAGGGAAGTGACGAGGAACATGTCCTAAGAAGAAGTATTTTCAAGACCAGATGTAAGATGGTTGGAAAATGTTGCAAGGTGATTATTAAAACTAGAATTTCTACAAATATGGCATCAAAATAATTGGTTACAAAGTTTTAGTTGTAGAGGTTGGAGCATCCTAAACCTTATCATGTTTCAATGATGAAATATGAGCATAAGATATTGGTAAGTGAACAATGCATTATGAAGTTCAAGATTGGAAATTATTTTGATGAAGTTCTGTATGATATTATGCTTATGGATTGTTGTCATATTTTGTTGGGTAGATCTTGGAAATATGATAGATATGCTATACATGATGGAAAATTGAATCAATATACTCCTTGGGTGAATGGGAAAAAGCAAATATTGCTTTCTTTGATTGAAAGTTTAGATGATGTTAATTGTACTACTATAATAATTTGCATGGTTAATGGAAAGCAATTTGAACAGGAAATAAAGAAGAATCAAGTGTCTTTTTCCAGTAGTAACTAAGTATCATAAAATAATGCTAACTCAGTAATAGAAGCTAATGGTAATCGAGTGACAATAGAAACTGGTAGTATTGACCGAGTGCTAGTGAAAATTGCAAAATTTCTGAATGAGTATAAAGATACTTGTGCAAAAGATATAATTGATGGTTTACCTCCAATAAGAGGTATAAGTCATTGCATGAATCTAATTATTAGACCTATTTTTTAGAATAAAGTACCATATAGATTGACACCTACTAAAAATGAAGAACTTAATAGACAAGTGCATGAGCTATTGCAGAACATTTTGATTGTAAGAGAAATTTTGAGTCCATATGCAGTACTTGCTATATTAGCACCTAAGAAGAATGGAGAATGGAGAGTGTGTACTAATTCTAGAGATATTAACAAGATCACAATGAAACAAAGGTTTCCTATGTTGAGGATGGATGACATAAATGATTGTTTGAGTGGAGAAAAGTATTTTACCAAGATTGATTTGAAGAGTGGCTATAATCAAATTAGAATCAAAGAAGGTGATGAATGGAAGACTACTTTCAAGAGAAAAATATGGTTTGTATGAATGGTTGGTAATGCCTTTTGGTTTGACTAATGCACCTATTACTTTCATGAGATTCATGAATGAAGTTCTCAAAATATTCTTGGGTACTTTTTGTGATTATTCATTTAGATGATATTCAGATATTCAGTAAGACTAAGGAAGAACATCTTGAGAATGTTAGACAAGTATTTTAGAGATTGAAAGAGGAGAACTTGATCATTAATCTCAAGAAGTGTTCTTTTATGCAAGAAGAGATTGTGTATTTGGTATTTTTTATTTTAGCTGATGGTTTGAAGATGAATCTTGAGAAGGTTAAAGTAATTTTGGAATGACCTACACCTAAGAATGTGGGTGAGGTAAGATTATTTCATGGTTTGGCTAGTTTTTATAGGAAGTTTATAAGGAATTTCAGCTCTATTTGTAATACCATAACTGATACAATGAGAGGAGATCAAAAGGAATTCAAGTGGAAACAAGGAGCTGATAATAACTTTGAGACTTTGAAACAAAAGGTTGTTGAATTACCTGTATTAGCTTTGTCTAATCTCAATAAGGTATTTAAAGTTGGATGTGATGCAAGTGGTAGTACAATAGAAATTGTGTTAAGTCAAGAAGGTAAACCTATTGATTTCTTTAGTGAGAAATTAAATGATGCCAAAAGGAAGTATTCTATGTATGATCAAGAGTTTTATGCTATTGCTCAAGTATTGAAGAAGTGGAGACATTATTTGATTCTTAAGGAGTTTGTGTTGTATGCTGATCATAAAGCCTTATAGTAATTGGGAAGTCAAAATAAATTGAATTAGAGACATATGACGTGGGTTGAGTACTTGCAAAGTTTTATATTTTTTATCAAGCATAAGAGTGGAGTCACTAACCGAGTTGTTGATGCATTGAGTAGAAGATGTTCTTTGTTGATCGAGAGAAAGGTTGAAGTTCTTGGTTTTGATGAGATGGAGTTGTATGATACTGATCTTGATTTTTATGAGATGTGGAGAGGGTACATGACAACTCATTTGATAGAACAACCAAGTAAGTTTATTGAATCTTTTATTCAAGAAAGGTATTTTTTTAAGAGTATTGATTTGTGTATTCCTAAGAGTTATGTGGGATTGAATTCGATTAAGGAAAATCATAGCGGTGGATTGGCTAGACATTGTGGAATTGATAAGACATTGAGTTTGTTGAAAGAGAAGTATTAGTGGCCTCAAATGTACAAGGATGTTTAGAATTTTGTAAAGAGTTGTGGAGTTTTTCAAGTAGCAAAAGGAGTAAGTCAAAATACTGGTTTGTATACACCTATTTCTATTCTTGAGAAACCTTGGAGTGACATCAGTATTGATTTTTTTCTTAGATTTCCTAAGACAATAAAGGGCTATGATTCTATTTTTGTTGTTGTGGATAGATTTTCTAAGATGAGTCATTTCATACCTTGTAAGAAAAAATCAGATGCCAAGCATGTTGCTGAGATTTTATTCAAAGAGATTGTTAGATTGCATGGATTACCAAAAAGTAATATTTTTTGATAGGGATACTAAGTTTTTTGGTTGCTTTTGGAAGAAGATGGGCATTGAGTTGAACTTTAGTTCTACTTTCCATCGACAGATAGATGGATAGACAGAGATTGTGAATATAATCTTGGAAATTTTTTTGAGATTGTTAGTTGGAGACAATCCACATAATTGCGAGATGGTATTAGCAAAAGATGAGTTTGCATATAATAGCTCTATGAATAGGAGTACAAGAAAAACACCTTTTGAAATTGTTATTTGAATACAACCTAAAGGGATATCAGATTTAAGAGATACTATTGGTGAAGAGAAGAGAAGTGTTGCAGGAGAAGAGTTTGCTAATTTGCATGAGGAAGTAAAATGAAGATTGGAACAAAGTAATCTAAACTATAAGGACAATGCTAATAAGTCTAGAAGACATCATGTCTTTGAAATTGGTTATGAGGTGATGGTTCATTTGAAGAAACAAAGATTTCCTATTGGAACATATAGTCAGTTGAAGATGAAAAAGTTTGGACCTTATAAGATCTTGAAGAAGTTTTATAGTGGAAATTCTTATGAAGTTAAGTTATGTGATGACATAGATATATCTCCTACATTCAACATTTCTTATTTGTATAAGTATCATGAGTCATATAATGAAGTTTTTGTGTGCGATGATTATCCTAAGAATCAAATTCATGAAGTTGAATAGATATTGGATCAAAGAGTTGGTAAGAACACAAGAGGGAAAGATTACTATGAGTATTTGGTAAAGTGGAAGAACAAACCAATTGAATATGATAGATGGATTTTCTAATATAAGTTGGATTTAGATTGGGTTGTGACATCTCAATGATTCAAGAGAATCATTTCTTTCAACCTTGGTTTTTTAACACAAAAGCATCCTCAGTTGCATTGCTATCCTGCCTATTTACCAAGTTTCTTAGTTACTCTCGAGTTGCTATGTCTTACATTGTCAAGTTCATAGTTTCTATTGAGTTATCCTTTTGGTTTTTTTGTTAGACTGGTTGTCAAGTTCCTTTGGTTGCCAAGTTTCTTTGGTTTTCGAGTTCCTTTGGTTTCCAAGTTCCTTTGGTTTTTGAGTTTGTTGAGTTGAAATATTTTGTTTGGCCCTTCGTGTGTTAAGTTGTTTGTGTGCGGTGTATAGTCGGAGTCGACCTTTGCATTTAATTTCATATTAGGTATTTACTGAGAGACAAATTCTTGCCAGTGATTTTTTTAGTGGTGAATCTTCACCAAATGGCTATTCTATATCTTTGGGAAATCACAATTTGGCAAATAAAACCTACATACGGGGTCAAATAGGTTGCCAAGATATTAAATAATTTGTGTCCAAATCCTATGCTAATCGCAGATTAGTTTACTCATAATTGGTCCCAAATCTTGGTTCAATTGCCAATGTAATATACATTTAGGACATATTTATTTTAAACTATTTGCTAGCCTTCACCTTATTTCTTCTTATTGGATAATGAAATTTCGCTCTTAAAATAAAATAAAATATTTCCTAGGGTCGAGCGTCGCCTACCATCTTACCAACACATGTCTCCAACTACCCTAGTGTAGCCAACTATTTTATATTTTGGACTTTGGGACACGTGTCTTAATTTTGGGAAGATTTAGAGTTTATGTTATAACATTTAAAATTAGGCCCAAAATAGGGTTTAGGCCATTGATCTATCTTACGTCAATGGTCTACGTCAATTCCTTTTACGATAACAATGATAACATGCAAAATGATGTTGTCACGTTGACCAAGTTGGAAATAAGAAATGACACTTTATTAATTTAATCTTAATGGAATGATAGACTACAAGTACATTGGCCATTGTAAACTTGTCATATGGGTCATGGCCCACCCATGGCTTAAAATCACTATAAAATTAAATAATCTCTCTATAGCAACTAACAAATTAGCCAACTATATTAATATTTTGTGTTATATAAAAAAATTAATTCACTTGTTACATTACAAAAAATTTTATGACCAAAAAAAAATTGCCTACATTTATTTGCATGCACAAAAATAATAATTTAATTCGCCACAATTATTATTAAATTTTGATACGAAAAGGAAATTTTTGCCAATAGAAAATAATTTTTTACCTTGCCTTGAATAGAAAGATCACCCTCGATATGAAAAGTTTCCTTCATATTAAATGTTGAATTCACCTGCATTTTACATATTTTTCTGGGGAGGGTTTCCTTAAAGTTATCCCTGATTCTTGCTTGTTTTAGCATTTAATGTATGGGTTTATTTTTTTTTATTTTCAATAGGCCGACTTGTGGCCATGCATGTATTTAAAAAGGGGGCTTTTGTAGAGTTTTAGTAAGAGGTTAGAGAAGGAAATCAAAGTAAAGTAGGATGAGTAGAAGGAAAGCTAAGATTTGAAGATTATCATTGTGGATTGAATCTAAATTGTAATGTTGGTCATAACCCATAAGGCCATATAGTTGGGCATGTATCAGATGATTTGATGAATCTATGAAAGCATTTGTTCCTCTATCTCCCATGCTTTTTGTTATTGTGTTGTTCTCCATTGTGTTTACTCATGTAGGAGGTTTGAATAGATGGGTGTGCCTTTAGCCCTGGTTATTTCATCTCTCCTTGCATCATTGAAGCTAAGAGAGCTACACATCTTTGGTGTTGTTGTCAAAGAGGGAGATTAGTAAGAAGAGAGAAAGTGAAACAAATTGATAGAGGAAAGTTTACATGGATGAGAATCAAAATGAAATTAAGGATATTGGTCACTCATGGCAATGAATTTTTTTGGATTATATGGTAACCTAGCTACTATTAGTATTTAGATGTTTAAGATGTTTCCATCCATGCAAAAGAGGGAGATTTTTGGAAAATACAATTGGAACAATTGTTATTTTGTCATTGATGTTAAATCTATGGATGAGACATATTGCTACCTAATCTAAATGTCATATCTATTTGATTGATGAAGAGGATTTGAGAAGTTACTCAAAACTATAGCACCTAGAGAAAAGTTTAAAGTCATGAAAAGAAAGCTACAATGGACATTTGATTAGATAGACTTTGATAAAGGAAAGTAATTATTCATGTCAAGAATTCTAAGCTAAGCCAAGAAAAAGAGTAAAATACTAAGCAGTGTCAAGTAATGCTAGTGTCAACCAAGCTACTATTAGTGCTGATAAAATCTAGTGTTGACTGAGTATTACCATTGATCGAGCAAGTTAGTTGATGCCAAACTAGAAAGCTTTATAGGGATTAAGTATTTTGGTGTTGACTGAGTATCAAAATTTAGAGATTGTTGAGTGATAGTAAGAGGAAAAAAATTCAAAGAAAACGTAAGATTAGGCCAACTCAGCTAATTTCTTGGGAGACATAAAATATGTTGAAGATAAGATTGATGAGTTTGACCATTAAATTCAAGGAGGTAATTAGGTAAAAACCTAACAAATGGATTCTAGAGAAGTTTCAAGAGGATGATCAAGAAGATGAATAGGTACATTGAATCAAATTGAATCTGATCATAAACCCTAAGATCTATGGTGGATGTAGAAAATGGTAAAGCAATAATTTCCTATTTAAAGAGATGAAAAACTAAACATTTGGTGCCATGTCAATTCAAGCCTAGTTGATCCCAGCTAGTGTGTGTATTAGCAATTTTGTATGTGAAGAAAATCATACAGAGAAATGTTGATTAGAAACACAAAAGTATTTGACTATGAAGCTAAAGGAGAAACCTTGCAGATATGATGTTATTGATAAGTGAATTAGAGCAGAAAAATTAAGTGTTGATGAGAAGAGTGGATTGATTTCTTGAAAGGTGTCCAAGTAGATCAAGATCATAGATGATAGTGAAAGGCTAATTAGTGAACCAATGTATGGACTGAATAGAGATTTGAATGAGAAAAAGTGAGTTGTAATCACAAAGATCAAACCTACTATTTTCTTTCTTATCATTATGAATAGTTTTTAATGAAATCCTTTTAATAGAGGTTGAACTAACAATCATTTGAAGACTTAACAATTTGTATAAATCCTTTAACTGGGTGATATTCTAAATGGAATGATGAAAGTCCTCTGACAAGGAAACTCTTAATAAGGTGATTAAATCCTCTAACTAGGTCACATTTAACAATGTGTATTATAACCTTTAATAGGGTTGGCTCCTAATGAAGCTCACTTCAAACAAGTAAAAAAGATTGACATGTTGCTAATTGTTTTTTCCAAATTATGTTTTCTTGAAAAATCCTAGTGTCAAATTGTGACGAATGTTTTATGAATGTTTATATTTGACAATGTTTCCATTATGCAATGCAAGTTATGTTTATGATAGTTTTAGAGTAGAGACCTAGCAACAACAGGATACTTAGAACAATGAAGTGTTTAATATTTAATTGTTCAAATGGAAATATAGACCATTAGTAACTGATTCACTCCCCCCCCCCCCCTCCCCTCAGTTATTCTAATAATTTCTAAAAAAAGACAATTAAAAGTTTGATAGAATGATCATGGATAGATGAGACAAGGAAGTGAACACTCTTAATATTTTATAGAGGTGGATAAGAATGAGTGGATTGTTCAACTAAAGATGACAATGAAAAATTATCTATTTTGTTCAAAGGCTTATGAAAATTTCAAATTTAGTATTATCCTTTGGTAACTCCATAATTATTGAAAATGCCAAAGTATTATGAAAAAATGACTTTTCTAACATTGCCTTATTTATACATTTTGATAGCTACCAACATCCATTAGGGGGGTCCATGAAATGGTTTAAAAAATTTATATGTCTCCTATAAGTCTACTAGTTGAGTACAAAATTTAAAGGTTTATCTTTTGTTGTAATGACAATCACTAATTGTAACAAGTAATATAATAGCTTTCCACTTGGTCATAAGTTCAAATCTACACAAGCTATGATAAGTAACATTGGGAGGCAAATTATTGGTGGTGCTTTACCCTTACATTAATTAATGAAATGTTTCAATAGCCTCTTGTGTCTTCTATAAGTCTAGTGATTGCATTAGAAATATAAAGGTTGTCCTTTTGGTGCAATCAAAATTACTACTAACATGAGGTTTTCTACATGCTTTAATAATAACAAAAAATACTACAAGATCATGAAAATAAAACAACTGTAATAGTTGATGCAATATACATGATATACCAGGGCTTAAATAAATAGACAATAGAGGTTAAAGTGACTTATGTAATATTCTAAATATTATCAAACTATTTGGAGAATTAAGTAGAGGATGATGTTTTATGAAGGAAAAATGATAAGAATATAGTTGAGGTCTCTAACTAATACGAATAATATGATAATGCACACATGTATTTTTAGGATAATTTTAATAAATTAAAAGGCTATATACATGGTTCCAAACTTTTTAGGTGGACAAATTTTGATTTAGTCACAAATTTTAAATTAGACATTACATAAATTTTTGTTACTTATAAGAACTACACAATATTCCTTCAAATAAAACAACTTCATGTAAAGCAAGGTTTTTTGGAAGAGAAAGGAGATAAAATTAAGAAACATATTTTCAAGCTAAAAGAAATGGTATATATGGAGTTGGTTTCTCTATCTAGAACCTTCATAGACAAATAATAGGTAGAAGAAAATGAAGGTTTTGGATGGTAATGATATTATAGAGGACTTGTATTTGCAAAGTAAAAAATAGATTTGCACCTCAATACACACTTATTATGATTTAAGGCCTTTATATATCAAGGTAAACTATAAAGGCATTTTACTATAAAAAGGGTTAATGTAAAACATAAAATAAGATAGTTTTTCCAACAAAATTTCTAGATCCTATATCTACATGTTGGTTTCTCTCCATCTTCAAATGAAAGAATTTGAATATATCCACACTTATAGAATTATTTCAAATATTATTTTGATGATGTATATGTATTATATCCTTTATCATTAATGGCAAAGATAGAGAGTGGTTTTGTCTGATGTTGGTGAAAGGATAAGTCTACACACACATATAGGTTTTGCAGACATATATTACATTATTTTTCTTAATGAAAAGGGAGATATTGTTAATAATATATTTTTCATTGACATCAACATAATGTTTGATAATGTGTATTGTCATTAAGTTATATGAATTTATTATGTAGTCATTAGTGATTCAATTTATTTTTTTGGATGATTCATGTTGGAAAGAACCTATGATACTTTAGATAAGATACATTTTTAGGTTAAGATGTATTTGAGAGATGGTGTACCATGTTATTATATTAAGAAACATAGAAGTAATTCCTTAGGTTCATCATATAATAGTGTACTAATTCATATCCATAGCATGTATTGATCACTTGAATTTTAGTTTAATTACATGTTGTGGGCCCTTGGTAGTTACATTCTTAGTTTAGTGATTAGTGGATTTATTTTGTACTAAAAATCATTTTTTACTGAATATTGAAATTTTCTTAGTATTGGACTAGTAAACTGCCTTATGACTATAAGATACTATTTTTAGCTTCATTTAGCATATTGCATACTATGGTTATGTAGTTTAGGATTTTGATTAAGGTACTTTTTAGGGAACTATTGTCAATTTTTTGAGTTATCCATGGTATCTTCCATATAAAAAATTATAAGATTTTTAAGTTTGGATCAGTGTTTATTAGATTGAAATATTTTAGTTGGATCACTAGAATACTCCACATTGTATTGCAATGAGTGGGATGACCTTGGAATTTTAGGAAGGTGTTTAGGATAATGAATTCCATTAGTGAAATAAGCTTCAAATGTGTTGGCTCTTTCTTCCATAGTATATATCATGTAGATGTCATTATAGTTGGTCCAGATTGTATAGTGTTTACAAGTTTAGTGATGATTTTATCAGGTACTAGAGCTTGATGATTTATCTATTAAAGGCATTTTTTAGAAAGTAATTAGATGTTATATATGCCATAGCAAAGGTCCATGTGATGATTCATGTCCCCCCTTTATGGTAAAATGATTAATAGTTGGAAACCTTAATAGTGTTGTTGATATTGGGTGGACTATGTGTATTCCATCAATTGCATTTGATCTTTGTCCTCTTCCATTTGGGTTTTAAGGATGTGTTATAACATGTTCAAGGTTCAATCATGTTCTAGGGTTGTCTATGTCCTAATTTGGTATAATTATAATCTTAGAGCTTATCGACTCTCGGTGACGTGCTTGTTTTCTTGATATAGGAGCATCTAACAATGTCAAGGAAATCTTGCATCACTAAAAAATACTACTTTGTTCTACTTTGAATTTAATTTATGTATATTTCAAGATACCCAACTCTCAATAAAATTAGAAATTCCAACTCTCAAATTTCCATTGCGACATTTTTTGGTCAACTTGCTATCTTTAGTAAGTTTTGATTTTAAGGTAGATAAAAGAATAAAATTAAGGTAATCCTAAAATTGGAAAATTATTACTTTGTAAAAAGAATCAAGTTAAAAGAATTCATCTCTTCAAAGTTATTAATTTTATAAGTTTCTAAAAATCTACCAAAAAAATATTTGGGGGGTTAGGTTTAAGAAATGAATTGCTTTGTATGGCCTCCAAAATACAAGAATGGTCAAATACATTATGTAGGTCATATTTCACATAATGTGCTTTATGATAGTGTAACCGATTCGCTAATTGGACTTAAAAAAAATTATGTTTTTCAAAAGTTGGATTGTATTTTTGGAACTACCTTGTTAGTTTTCCTAATTAAAATATGATTTTTTTCTTGCAACATCTAGATTTCACAATTCAAAATTTAAATCTTGTCTCTAAACTTAAACATGGGTCATCTTGAACTCATCTTCAAGGTTCAAATACATTTTTTTGGAGAGATGGCCAGATTGTGAGAAAGGGGGGTTTTATAGGGATTATTTAATCTATAAAGTGTTATGACATGTACTTTTTTTAATGTTTTTAATGTTCTTTAAATATATACTTTTGATTTAGATAAGCATTTAATCTCTCCTTATTTGTGTTCTATGTTTGGACCTAATCAATTTTGTGTCTCCCATGATCCAACCAAATTGATGCTTTAGAATTTTGTGAAGAATACACAAGGAATAATACATAAATTCTAACATTATGTGAATCAATGTGAATGTTGGTATTGGAAAAATTGGTTGGAGATCAAGTGTTCAAGTGCATAGAGAAAATGTAACAAAAGAATAGAGCTTCAACAAGGATTTACCTATTAGCTTAGTTTGATGTGTCTTCTACAATATTACATAATATTATTTTCATCAAATTGTATCTTTCTTTGAAGAATTAATCTTTACCTTAAGAGTCTATTGAATATCTTACTAAAATAGTGATTCTTAGTTGCAAGTTGAACAATGATCCTCTTGTAAATATTTCTCATATGATGTGAGTTCCTCTTCACTAGATGTTTTTTCACTTATGGGGTTTTCCAAATAGTTTTTTTTTTTCTTGTGTGGCTTGTGTTGTGTATATTTTCCATTAATTCTACATATCTATTCAAATAACACAGAAGTTAATGAATGCTTAAATTATAGATATTAATTCACACCACCATCTGAAAATTTGGACAATGTCAATGAAAATGAATTTCATTAAATATTTTTTAGACATGATTACATAACTACATAAACTAAAAAAATCATGATTGAAGTCAATGATAAATGAAAAATATGGATATATTATTCTTGATTGATAATTATTCTAAGAACACTGGAATCATTAGTGGGAAAATGGAAAATATGAACAAGATAATGTAAACCAATATTTTTAAGGAAAAATTGACTAATGAAAGTGACTAAATAAATCTTGATAAAAGACACAAACATGATTAAATGGGTCTTGAGAAATGTCTAGAGATTAGGAAGTGATATCCTAAAAATGTCACAATATGAAATTAAAACTACCATAAAAAGGATACATAGATTGTTAAATTTGAGAGGGGATAAGTAGAAACACATAAGAATGTCTAGGTCTCTAGTGAACATATAAACTTTGAGAAAGAAAGGTCCATCTCATCAAAGTAGAGACTAACCTATAGGATTGCATTACCCATATCTTCGTATTGAAAGTTTCTACCATTCTAGAAACCTATTCGAGTCTCCCTCTCACTCTCAAGGAGGTCACTCAACAATTCTAGAACTCTATCCTTGAGGGGCTATATATGAAGCTTATAGGATGGAAAGGGAATGTTCTTAGTAATGCAGGAAAATATCCACTCCTTACTACCTCTGTTCAAGGTATCCCAATCTATTTCCTCTTCTTATTAAATATATAACTCTATGGATATGATCCTAGAAAGTAACCAAAGGAATTTTCTATGGATTGGTCTTGAAGAGAAAGCTAGGATCATCTTGGTCAACTCAAAAATTATTTGCAAATAAAAAACCTCAGGTTTCTTGGCTGTTAGAAAATTGGGGGATCATAATAAGGATTTCCTCACTAAAATTGGTTGGAACCTAATGAAGGTCTCAAGGTGGTGGAAATAGATCATGAAGTACATGTACATTCATAACTCCTCATCCACCTTTCATCTATTTGAAAATGACCTCACTTATGGATCAAACATTAGACATAATGTGATTCAGAACTATACTTCTTTTATTTAGGATCTAAGGTGGATTTTGAATAAAGGTGATAAAATTAAATTTTTGGAGGATAACTAGACAGATGGAAGGTCTCCTATGTTTAAATAATTATCTCATATTATGAATAATATGAAGGAACATTTCATATTTTTGGTCAGGGTTTATATCTCTTGTCTACGTTCTTAGAAAAGCTTTGATATGGATTTGAGGTGGTCCTATTAGAACCTTGAGCTAGTGAAGGAACTCTAACAATTGGTTGATCATTGAAAAATCTGTATTACTCCCGCTAATGATAGGTTTGTCTAGGATAAATGCTACACATGAGTTTCCTCCATTTGCTTCTCCTATTAGGAAAAGCACAAAGCTGTGTCACCCTTTTATAAAGGAAAAGGATAACAAAAGTATAGATGTTCACCTTCAATGACATAAAATTGGTATTATTATTTTGAATTTGAAAATGAAGTAAACTAATGAAATGTGTCGAAATGGATGAAGTTTAGGATTATAATTTTTTTAAATTATTTTGAATTAGAATTGATATAATTTCCTAATTTTTATAGATAATTTTTTAGGTGCTTAAAAACTATATGGAAATAAATTTATTTCCCTTTGATCTAATGCTATGTTATAGATAACATATATATCTAGAACAATCAAAAATAAAAATTGGCTTTAGACCTATATTTTCTCTTTTGTAGGGATTGAAATCTCAACTTGCTTGAAATCGATAGTTTTCATCTCCCAGCACATTTTTCAAAATAAATCTATTCTAACTAGGAGAAAAATTATACATTCTAGAAGAGGAATGTCTCCTCTAGATTATCATATAATTCTAAGATTTTTTTGATATGATCTAAGATTTTTTTGTTTCTCAAAACCAACATCTTTTTGAGTGTTAAAATACATGGTTGTAGAATTTTTTAATTACAATATACTATATATAACTAAAATACTATAAATTATATATGAAAATATTCTTGACTTTGACCGCTAGAAAATGGTCTTTGCTTATTATTAAAAAAAAATTAATAAAAAATAGTAAGATTTTTGAAACACCACTTTTCTAAAATAATTTTATTTTTTTAGTAATTAGATATAAACTAGTAGCAAACATGCATTTAATAGACATTTCCAATTAGAAAGGTGTGAGACCATATATAACTTAGCTAGAATAAATTTATCTAGATCATATGTTTAAAAAAATAGTTTTTAAGATAGATATACTCAAATTCAGTCATTCTAATAAGTCAGCCTAAAAGGTGACATAGATTTTTACTTTTACGCCTATATTCTTTTGGTTTTCTTGGAGGCTTCTCCAATCTACTAGAAGAATGTTTAATTAGATGCAATAATTAACACCCAAAATTAACTTATTTTTGTAGCCTACGATGCATGAGAAAATTCTCACTATGAATAATTTGAGGAGGCAATTTCAACTTTTCAATAAATGTGTTCTTTGCAAGAACACAAAGAAATACATTTATCACCTCTTTTTCTCTTGCCCAATTGTCTTGGAAACATAAACTTTTATCCTAAAGAAATTTTATCTCTCTTGGATACTTGGGGGGAGCATTCATCACTTTTTTGTTTGATAATGGCTCCCCTCCACTCATTCACCCGCACTGCTTCTTTTGAAATTCACCCCCCCAAAAATCTACTAGAATGTTTGGAAGGAAAGAAATAATGAAATCTTTAGAGATACAAAGAACTCTATGAGGGTGTTTTCTTTCATGGCTATCAAACTAATGCAGGAAAACAATGTTATTTCTTTTCGGAAGAAGCCTTCTAGTTATCCCTTTCTATAGGATTGCAAGGTGTCTTCAAAGTGGTTTCTCTGTGATTATTTCAACAATTATGATTGTACACACAAAAGAGTGCACTTCTCTAAGTCCTTCTATCCAAGGTATCTCATAGATTGAGAAGTTTGAATGGAAACTTAGAGCTCCCTGGTCATGATGTGCAAAGGGTGCAAATGAAGGACTGTGCCTCTCAAATAAACTTAGATATGTAGCCCCTTGAAAGGTGCACTATGAAATGGGAGATTCAAGAACAAGAGAAAGAATTCAAATGTCCAAGAACCAAAGATGCTATGCAATGTAAGTGTAGCTAAACTAAGAGAATGAGAAATGCAAGATTAACCAACAAACATGAAGTGTTACAACCTTCCTATTTAAGCTAGATATACTATTATAATGCATGAGAATAGAAGGTATGCTAATAAAAATATGATACTATTATATTATGATGTGCAAGAGATGAGGTGATGCAACAAGTTTTCAAAAGATCCAACGGGTACCCAAGATTCTTGCAACATAATGTTAGTACCAAAATGAGTGATGTGAAATGAGGAGAAAGCTCTCCCTTTTAAAGAAGAATGAAAAGTGGATATCATGAGAAATGATTGATATAATCAAGGGTGGAGGATCAAAGCAGAGTGATCCATGTGCACAATAGTTTCCACCAATCATAATAAAGATTTGACTTTTGTGCCCCATATGAGATAAAAAAGGATTTTATTTTATTTTTAAAGTGGGAATATTACATTATCTATCCATAGCTTAGGATAAGTGGGGAGTAGGGTATTTTATTTAATTAAAGGTTGGCATGTTCCTTTTAATTAAATAATAACTTAGGATATGGTGGTCAAACTATAGGTTAAAATCAAATAAATAATTTTTTGAAGATTTAATCAAATAAGTGATTTAATAAATTTAGAAAAAAATGCTAGAAAGGGAGCTAATAGTCTAGATGACCATTTTTTGTTGATTACATTTTCCCCTCTTTGAATAATGTGTGATCGATATAGGAACACATTAAGTCAAACAATGAAGAAGCCAAGTGAGTGAAAAAATGATCTGACTTTGAAGAATGAAGTGGAGCTTGATAACACATCCTAAATGCATAGTTTGTTAGAGGCTATATTGGGGGGGGGGGGGGGGGAGAGAGAGAGAGAGAGAGAGAGAGAGAGAGAGAGAGAGAATCAGAACCCAAGATAAATGCTAATATGTCAAGTAAAGAAAGAAGATAGATCAAGAGAAAATGAAAGGTCAAGCCTATGATCCTAAGAAATAGATAGCCATAGAAATGTAATTTGTAGCCATAATAGAATATTCCTACCTCTTTAGGATCAAAATTGAAATGAGATAGAGGTGCAAAAATAAGCCAAATATAATCAACCAAGATAGAGTAAGGTCCAAGATGAGAAATAAGTGATTAAACTAAAGAGTGAACACCAAGAAGTGATATTATGCCCTTGACTAGATTTGACCAAGAAAGGAAGAGCATCAGAATTAGGTCAAAATAAGAAGAAAGGTGAAATGAACCGAAATGGAATGAATAAGAAGAGAAAAAGAGGGTAGAAATGATAAATGAATGAAGAAATGATGATGCCTCGATGAGATTCAAATATTAAGCCTTAAGGAGGTCATCCAATTGCATAGAAGGGGGGATAATTTTAAAATGTGATTTTGACTATCAAGAAGAACTAAGATTTTTATTTGGATCCCAAAAATGGATCTAGTATGTCAAAATTAGCTAAGGATACAAATTTTTTGCAAATGTGAGGAGTTCAAAAATTAGGTCAAAAGGGTATCAAAGGGGCCCAAGGAATCATTTTCAATTCATTTGTCTTATTTATATTTTGAGAGACAAGAGAATCTATAGAGTGATTATGATGGCCTAGCAAGGAATTCTAACCAACCAACACTAATTTGATCACAACTAGCTCCACAACTAGCCTTTATAGTATGAAGCACCGGTAATTGTTTGACTTTTCAAGCATTTTGAGTGGTTTTATTAGCATTTTAGCACATGTTTCTAGGTTAAAATATGTTTTTTTCAAATAGTCATGCGATATTTTAGAAAGTATTGCATGGTAGTTATGAAAACCATCATGCGATAATTGTGGCATACAGAAAGTATCTCACATGCAGTATGCAGAATATCATATGGGCCCTACCCATCTATCAGATGATACCATGCAAAGTATCACATGGAAATAACGTAACACATGCCTATTGATAAAAGTACCACATTATACTTGTTGAGTGACTAGATACGTTTGATGTCCTTTTCATAGGTTTTTCCATATTTGCATGCTTTATGCATCCTTGAACAAGTAAGTTATGATGTGTTTAGTGTCACTTTGATTGTCATCTAATAGAGTCTAGCTATTTTATGAATTGTGAAGATGTAAGAGGTGTTCCCAGCCCTTAATGTTAGGGAACTCATGGTGGTCAGTTTAAGACTCGTGTGAAAACTTGATGATGTAGACAGAGATAGACTATAGACCATGGGGTTTGGGTGGTTATTATAGATGCCCCATATCTAGGAAAACTACGGTCTCCTTAAAACCTTAGTAGAGTGGTGGAACAATGAGCATAAAACATTTCACTTTCACACTAGAGGATGTGTATCGCATCCTACGAGTACCCTATCATGGAGAAATAGTAAGTGTGAGGAACATGTTTATTGATTATTTTCTACATAGATCCTTTTGATGTGCGTGTTGATATAATATTATGTGTCACATGAGTATTATGAGCAGACCCCACAAGATGTTAGAGCAACACTCTAGGAATTGTTCCATGTGTGATGATTTTGGATAGACATATTGGATGGGATTGACTGATCATAGATTACAAAGATCAGTATCCAGTGGAGTGAATAGTATGATCCCTAGTGTGACAGACACAAGTTACAGAAAAGAGTTAGAGAGGCTTCCCTTGCAGCTGAGGCAGATTGGTGATGGACCTAGTAAAGAGACCACAATGGATGCATGAGGTCTATCTATATTAGTATATATGTACCATGAGTTATACAAGATCATGTACTAAGAGGGTCATGTCTGGGCATAGGATCACATTGTAGTGATTTGAACAAGAGTTCAGACAAGGGAGAGGAGGTACCCATACATATATAAGTATTATGGGTTCATATCATAGCCTCATAGTGGCGATGTGACTTATTATTGGCATAAATTTGATGAGCTAGAAGTTTTTGAGTGGAGACCTTATATATGTTGTGAGTGATGATAAGAGGCTTATAATGAGATGGGTTATATTTTTTGGAGCTAGCCACAAGGGGTTGGCTACTGATGCTTGATTATGTAGCATGTCTCTAGGAGATAGCAGAATTGTAGAGGTAGGTATAGGAATATCTTCCTACACAAATAGATGTGAGAGTATCACCAGATTATGCATGCGAGATGAGACACCCATTTCCTAGGTTCACAGTGCCTCATGCACTCCAAGGAGATGATGGATGGGTAGGTGATGGAGGATATGGAGGAGAGGGTGGAGATGAAAGGGAAGGGAGGGAGAAAGGAGATATATAGTTTAGAGGAGGGAGAGGAGGTAGGCCTAGCAATTTTTGGGGAGGAGGGAGAGGAGACATAACGAGTAGCTCTGTGGGTCCATTTGAGAATCAAACTAGGTCGAGAAGTAGGGTGTAGAGGGTAGTGGAGGATGATGATGAGGAGCTAGCAGAGGAGGAGAGGTTGGTTAGACAACATAGAGTGGAGAGGTAGAATCCTAGACAAGAGAAGAGGAAGGGGTAACTCACACTAGCTAAAGGGGGATGATCCTAGGGACCAAAGGATCAGAGCACTAGAGACAAAGTTGCAACATGCACAAACCATCATTGGTGTGTGAGACTAGCATCTAATAGAAGAGAAAGACTAGAGTGAGGAGCTAAGATGAGAGCAGGACATGACTAGATGAGAGTCTGAGCAACATGGAGCTAGGGAAACTTATTACTATGCAACCTATAGAGGCATTGTGGCTCTAGGACATGGACAACCTGACTACTCTAAAAGAGATGGTAGGTCAAAGGGAGTGGTACAACCACTAGACATGACACATGCACCACTACCATAGCCTCCTCCAACACACAAGGGAGGGATTAAGTTATAGGTATAGGTTTTTGATGTCCTTATGACATTTTGATGTATCATATTGGGAGACATAATCCACATTTCGATCTCACATTGTACTTCTACCCATTCATCATTATATATATGAGATACTAGATTTGATAAAGCATTATGTACTTTTCTCTTTCTTTCTTATGTCATGGAGGTTCATGTATATTTTAGTACTCATGTTTATGTTTATGCTCATCTTATGTTTATCTGCTTATGGATGTATGTATGTATCTCTCCTATAGATGTTTAGCTCTCATCTTATGATATAGACTTATGATTTGGAAAATTAGCACTTGAATATATTATATATGATGATGATATTAATCCTTGTGAGGATAGGAATCAAAGAATCATTAAGTTGATAAGACCAACAAGGAGTGAAAGACATCATCAAGAGGAAGCAGAAAAAGGTGAATGTAGTTAGCTGACATGTCTATAAGAGATAAAAATAGAGCTCTCTCGACATAAAAAATGTGAAAGCTAAAAGAGAATGAGTCTAGAGATACAAAATAGTATGAAAAGGGTACAATTACAAGGGATGCATAAGTAAACTCTAGTTTTTCATCATTGAGCCTTATTATGGACATCAAAAGATCATACAATTGTCACAAGTATAAATATGAGGATATGAATATGATCTATATCGAATTGAAATGTAATAACCAAAACTATGCATCAAAGTGCATATAGGTCAAGATGACTAGTACAATTAGATTCCCTAAGTTCGATATAACATGATTACACCTGTATCAAGGCTTGAGTGCCAAGATAACTCTCAAATATGGTCTTCCAAAAAATATACAAGGATGACATGTTGTAGATCCCAAATGTCAAGTAGGAGAAGAATTAATTCTCATGACACTTAAGATCGACAAAGAATAGCCATAAACAAAAAATAAGAGAAAACATGCCCCATGCCCCCAGTTCTTTAGTTCATGAAATCCTCAAGGAAATGTTAAGGAGGGAACATTCAACAAATAAACCATCATAGGTCCATCACACAAAGAAAAATAAAGGAAACAAGTCTCAAGAAGTTTGATGTTCAAGTGCATGTGTGTAAGTCACATGACTATATCTTCAGCACTCAAATCTTCCAGTGAGATCGCAACATCCTAGGTTCTAGCTAAGGTATTTGATAAGTGTTGAGAAACACTCAATGTCAAGGGAAAGTGTTGAAAAATATTGTTGCAAAATTTTCCAAAGAAACATCGATGCATAAAATAACCCTTATAAGCTAAATATTTTGTGCCCCCTAGACCTTGATGAGAGTGAGTTCCAAACTAGGCAAGGCAAAGAAAAAATGAAGTGAAATGAGTACAAAGAAAGACTAATAAACATGGGTGCAAGGGTCTTGAGTAGTCACTATTTCCAAGTTTTCACCACTTGGTAGTTTTTTTTTGTTTTTTTTTCAAGATTTTTTTATGATTTTTTTTGGTGTTTTAGAGATATTTGATTTTTATTGGTGATACATCAAGCACCTATTGTCTATTGATACAAATATTTTAGAAATAGAGGTTTTAAGCATAGAATTTTTTTAGATGAATATTAATGGGCTTAGGGAGCTATTCTCCCTCTAGTGTAGATAATTGATACACACCGGCTCCAAAAGAAGTAGTAAAATTGTAGGGACCCATCTAGTTAAGTTCAAACTTCCCCTTTTGTTCCCAATTTTGCTATTTTTTTGGATTTTCTCAAAGAACAAAATCTCTTACTTGAAACTCTATAGGATGAACTTTCCTATTATATCTTTTAGAAATTTGTGTTTGATAATTTATCATATGAATGAAAGAAGCCTTACAATGTTCATCCAACATTTCAAGCTCATGTATTATCATAGTCCTATAATCTTCATATGTGATCTACCCTTTTAAGGAGACTCATACAAAATGAATCTCAACTTCTAATGAAAAAGTAGCTTTAGAATCATAAACTAGTGAAAATAGGGTAGCTCTAGTAGGGTTGTGTATATTAGTTTGGTAAGCCTATAATGCATGATTGATATGTAGGCTCTAATCTCTCCTAGATTTGTGTACAGTTCTATGCTAAATTTTCAGCAATGCTTTATTGGATGCTTCAATTTGTTCATTCCCTTATGGATAGAAAATAGAGGACTAGTTTTGTTTGATCTTGAATTTCTTATAGACTTGCCTAAGGTCCTTGTTTTTTTATTTTCCCCCCATTATTAGTAACGATGGAGGAGGCAATTCCATACTAAAAAATGATGTGATTTCAACTAAATAGAGAAACATGCTTCCCCATAGTAGTAGAAAGAGGCACAACCTCATTGGTTAACCCCTTTGTTAAAATTATCTATAGTTGTAATAATGAACTTGTGTCCACTCAAAGAACTAGGATGGATCTTGCCAACTAGATCAAAGGACCACTGCTAAAAATGCCAATGCATGATGGATGGAATCAACTCACACCTCAGAACATGAATTAGGTTTCCATGTAGCTAACATTTATTATGAGTTTTGGAATAGCACACAACATCTTCCTATATGGTAGGCCAATAATAACCAACCCTAAGTAGCTTTCGAGCAAGTGCAAGATAGTTAGAGTGTGACCCACCAATGCCATCATGGACATTGGCTAGCTTTTTTAAGACTCGTCTATTTCTAGACACCTAAGAAGAATTCTATCTAGACCTTTCCTATTGAGGTCACTATAGACATGGGTATAGTGTGAGGCATTGTAGATATGTTGGTTCTTCTAATTATGGGTAAGATTATTCGAAATAATTTGGTCTCAAAGGTAAGAATAGATGGTGACATAACAAGAGGAACCATGAAAAATAATGGTGCAAATAATTATGTTGTTGGGGGAATCATAAGCATGATAACATAGTTCTTCTATCATAAACTGAAAGAGAGATTCAAATTCTTGTAATGGTAGGATGTAGGCCAACATAGCCATAGCATCTGTAGCCTTGTTCTCAAGCTTAGGAATTTGTTGGAATGTAGCAAAAGTGAAGTAATTCCTAAGGCATCAATAAATTTTTTGTAAGGTATCAACTTGTCATCTCTAGTTTGATTATCATTATTGATCTAATTTATAACAAGCTAAGAATCTCTATAAATCTACATCCCAGTTGTCCACTATTCAATAGCTAGCTTGATAACATTAGGAAGGCCCTCATATTCAGCTATGATGTTGATGTAAGGAAATAGAAAGTAGTATGACATAGGATTTGTATATCCATGAGGTGTAGTCAACAAGACACTAGCACCAAACCCATTTTGGGTGTGGGGCCCATCAAAGAACATTTTGCAAGTTATTTCTATGACATACATAATGGAAAAATTTGGAAAGTTTGTCTACATGGGGCATTGTCTTGAAGTGAGAAATCAGCAAGGTGATAAGAAATGGCTTGTCCTTTGATAGCCTTATGTTTGACGTACTCAATGTCAAACTTAGAGAGAGTCATCGTAAATTTATCTAGTCTTCTTGTAAGTGCAACCTTACACAAAAGGTATTTTAGAGGATCAATCTTAGCCACTAGGTGTGTAGTATGTACAAGCATGTAGTGATGAAGCTTTTGTGATGCAAACACTATAGCAAGACAAGCCTTTTCAATAATATTGTAGTTGTTCTCATAAGAAGCCATTGTTTGAATGATATAATAGATAGCTTGATCTTTCCTATTGTCATCATGTTGTGTGAGAAAAGTGTTTTTAGATGAGATGTATAATATCAAGGGCTTTCCATGAATAGGAGGCATGAGGATTGGTGGCTTAGCAAGGTAGTCCTTGACTTGAGTTAGGCTCTTCTCACATTTTTCATTCCATACACAGGTAGATCCCTTATGCAAATGTTTGTTACGTGGTTGGGATCAATCAACCTATTGAGAGATGAAACTCCTAATGGACTGAAAGCACGCTTGTAAAATCCTTAATTGGTCGATATTCTAGGGAGGTGGCATTTCCATTATTGCTTGCACCATTTTTGGATCAACTTCTATGCCCTTAAATGATATAATGTAACCTAACAATTTTCTAGGTGTGACAATAAAAATACACTTCTTGGGATTAAGCCTATGTTGAAATAATTCCATGGAGTCTAATATCAAACTCTAGTTAGCTAGGTGAGTGCAACGTTGTTTGGATTTGGAAAGGGTGTCATCCACATAGACTTCCATATTCTTGTGCATCATGTAATAGAAGTTTGTGGATATAGCCCTCTAATAAGTAGCACCTAAATTTTTAAGACCAAAAGGCATGGGATTCCAACAAAAGGTTCCCCATGTACATGTAAAAGCTATTTTCTCTTGATCCTTGTGAACTATCTTTATCTACTTATAAACTGAGAAACCATCTATAAGGGAATACATCTCATAGCTTGTGGTTATATCCAATACAATATTAATATTTTGGAGTGGAAAGTCATCCTTTGGAGTACATACTTAAATTTTCATGTTTAGAAACATGGAAAATATTAGAGATCCATTCAGCATAATGAGAAGCTCTAATGAATTTTGTGCTTAGGATTTTTTCTAACTCAAGTTTCACAAGTAGGGCCACATATGGTTGCAACTTCCTCAATTTTTCTTTAACTGGCTTAACACAAGGAACTATGGAAAGATAATGCATAATAACATGTATATTGAGACTAGGCATTTCAACATAGGTTTAGACAAAGTTGATCTTCTTCTCTTGGAAAAATAGAATGATCTATTATTTCTCTTCACCTAATAGGGATTGAGCAAAATCTCTAATTTTGGGAGACTCCTTAGTACCAAGTTTGACAAGCTGCATAGGTTCAATTAAAAAAAATGACTTGCCTTACAAATAAATGAGTAGAATACCAATTACCTCATCCTTGAGCATCTTGAAGAGCATTTCACCCTTGGATACTTCTTTCTTTTCACTATTTTGTGTGTTAGACACTGCCACAAAGTGGCTTTTGCCATCTAATATTTTATTTCTAATTTTTCTCTTTAGCTTATGACTAATGTACTTGATGTTAGACTCAGCCATGTTAACTATTGGTTCACTAGAGGAAGAGACTAGAGGTTCAACAACATTCAAGTAGAAAGTGATCTCATGGTCATTTTGGAATGATGGAAGATCAGGTCTTTGATTTTGTATAGACCTTTCAATGAGATTGGTGTATATAATAGATAACAAGGAGGAAGATTCAAGGTTATTAATGTAAAAGGAATTGTCTCTAGTGATAATAAAGTCGGGGTCTATAAGAAATTCTTTGCAGGAATCCAAGGTAGGATTAATCCTAGGAGCACCAACATGATCTACTAAAGCGAGTTGCATGTCTAACTTGTCAGACACTATGAGAAACTCATTAGCTACTTTGGTTTGGTCAAAATAAGTATGTACCAGATCAACCCTTACTTTAAAAGATATGTCAAAAAGAGACTTTCATTAATAGTCATTCGAATCATTAATTTTGTTATGCTCCACAAGATGAGAAATATTTCTTCTAGCTCTTTCCTTATTAGGGTCTTTGACATATAACTCATTAAATTTAGGTTGTCTAGAGGTAGATACTTCAATAGTGTTATCATTGGAAAATATATCTCCCCCCAAAGAAGGGAAGTAGAAGGAGTAAATTCTTCTTCTTGTGTTAAGGTAGTAGCAGTAGGTTGAACTCTATCTTTAGACTTACTAGCTATGGGGACTTCTTGGTAAAAAATTGGCAAGCTATCATCAACACCATAACTTGAGCTTGGAGTATCTCTTCTTTCTTGCCCCTTGCTATGATTCATAGGTTCTACAAGAGCATCTTTATTATCATTTAAAGTTCCTTGGACACAATAACCAATTTTTCTAAGAAACTATTAGCACTTCCTATATCTCTTGGGAGAAATAGGGATAGCACGTGTGACTTCATCCACTTGGTCATCTTTCCTATATATCTAGTCTCAAATAGCTTGATCCTCTAAGGGAATCGAAGACCAGACAAATGTGTCATAGATAGTTATAGTCAAAGAGGTTGGTTTCATTTTTTCAAATAGCTTTCTATAGGGACATCAAGAAATATGTAGTGTCACAATATAGTCTAAGGTCTATTCACCCATAACAATACTCATTATTTTAATCTTCTTCTCAAATTTAGCAAGTGAGGGTGTACTATCATAGGTAGGCCTATAATGTGATACTAAGGATTCAACAGAAGTTAGCATATTGATAGGCATTGAGCTATCTCCTAGAATCAAAATCTTAGCACCATTAAGGGGGAATTTTATGCATTGGTGATAGGCTAATGACATGACCTACATGTCATGAATCCATGATCTTCCTAACAAAAGGTTGTAAGAAATAGGAATATCTAATATGTGGAACACCACGTCCTTCTCAATAGGACCAACTCAAACAAGAACACAATAAGACCCTTAGAAGATCTCTCAACCTCATCATAAGCCCTAATGGTAGTTTTGCACCTAGGATCAATGGTGAATTCAGATAATCCCAGTTATTGAACTGCACTACAGAAAATAATGTTTAATCCCACACCATTGTCTATCAATAACATACTAAACTATATTGAATGACTAGATACCGGATAACTATTCAAGAGATGGGGACCCATTTTTCATCTTCAAGTGAATTTTCTTATAAAGAAAATATTTTTAAAAGTAGATTTAGCAAATATTATAAATAATACTATGCCAAGCTTATAAGGTTTATATTAAATCTATGAGCGATTAATTATTCTAAAAGATATGATATCATATGTTTAATTAATAATATTATAAAACCTAGGTCAAGTTACTAGATGGACAAACTTATATTAAATGACTTTACAATTGTAAGTGAAATATATGATCTAAAGTCCCACTTATCTCCTTTTCAAACAATATTTGAAGTATGAAGTTGGGCTGAAACTAGTCCATTCAAAATTAATCTTAAGAAGTCATTCTAAAAATAATAATAAAAGCAATCTAGATCATTATATATAGAGAAAGAGAGAGAGAGAATTTGGGAGCACATGTTTCCTATGTCTTATTTGTTCTCATTCGTTTTAAATTCCATAACTACTTTAACACATGCCAAAAAAACTACTTACCTATATTAAAATAGTTATGCTCGCTCTCACATGGAATGCAACAAGAACTTCATTAGACTTTAATGCAAAGTTATTGAAAGAAAGGTGCGTCGAATCATGCTTCCTTTGGTCTAATATTTGGGGTATAGCTTGATTTATATCCATCAATCCATACATAAATTATGTTGTAACTGTGTTCAATATTTCTTCCGGGAAGCCACTTACATAGGCTACCGAACAATTCCAATAATTTATTTGTTTTGTACTCTGCAGGTATTTATAAACCATTCCTTTGATGCAATCCGAGTGTTTCTACTTAGCAATGTGATGAAATGCAAACATAATGCAAGAAAATAATAGAAATGTAGTTATCAATCTTATTCGAGTCGAAATGTTAAAAATTAGATCTCAAAGCTCAGATAGAAATAGTGAAACAATCAATTACTATGTTAAAATTAATCTCGTTTGTAAACAAGACACGAAAGAGAGATATTAATGCAGAACATAAAAAAATCTAAATAAGCCCATCGAAAAAATGCGCATATCCCATAATCTCGGAAACTCTAAAGCCATTAGAAAAGCTTTCTATATTGTATGAATTAAGTACAAGAGATTTCTATTGTTTTTTCAGACCTGTCTTTGAATAAGCTAAAATACACCTGCTCAAATTTCGATTCATGATTAAACAGCAATACGCGTGATTTGGCCAATGAAAATACGTGCAAATGCCTTGATAATTATTAATGTGCTTCCATTAGAATGTGGCTCAATCATAATTGAGGGCATGGGATTGAGTGACGCGTGTCTGCTATTGTTGAGCAGTCCAACATTGAATTGAACAAAACTGGGACCATCTTGTCTTAAACATCTTATAAAATTCAACTTGCTTGATGCAGTCAGATGTCATCTTCTTATCCCGCATGGGCAAAAGGAAATTAATTTGCTTACATTTAGTCTCAAAATTTACTCAAAACTCCGTTTACTAGAGGCAATTTGGGAGGTTATAAAGAAACATTGAAGTTCAATTCCCCATGCATATAGGTGTTTAGGAAATAGTTTCGGTTTTGTAAGGTATATGTAAGAAGTTGTCACCATGAGCATTAACTAGTGTTTAAAACAGCAATTCGTTAAACGACAAGAGCTTCAAAAATTTCTCATAGATAGACATTCAATGATTGTTGACCATATGCAAGAACTAATTACGAGCACTCTTAATGAGACATCATTTTAAAAAAAATTTGGGTTTTGCGGGTCTCTTACAATCTTCATAGAGATCGCATTTTTCTAGTTGATTCTTCTTTGAAGTTTTATTTTGTCTCAACAAGGTAGCGATTAGGTGGTGCTAACCCTGTTTGTTTGAGGAGGCTCTTTTGTGACACTATTTCTCATTTTTTTGTTTCTTTCTTTTGTTCCCTCTCAACTACACTAGAATGATTTTTGTTCTTGGACCCTCATCTTTTGATGTCTTTTGCATTCCTCTTTTAGGGATGTTTTTGGAAACTCACATGCAAACAAGAAATCTCGATATGGTCATGGAAAGAAACCTTCAATCAAATTACCACCTATCTAGGTTTTAAGCAACTTTGTTGGTCATTTCTTTATATGAATCATTAGTGTTGTGAGTGATCTCCCTAGTATTTGAGCCAAGCATTCCTATTACCTACACATGACACTAGTATTTAGTCTTTGGAAGAGATAACGTTGTCCAACTATTTTGATGATGAAATACCTCTTCCATGGCCGAGGTTAGTTGGGTAGTTCATGTACCTAGAGAATACCTAAATACACACTTCCCCTTAACTCAAACTAAAACAAGCACAACCCAATAATCAATCTAATTTTGACTCAATTTTTATTTATTTATTTATAAATCAGACCTCAAAATTGTGTTTGAGGAATTGGCCATTGAATGGAAAATGAATCCAAACCCTTTCAAGTGTGCACATCCTAAAAGTACTATCCCTTAGAATTATTGTGATCTTGTAGGGGCTAATCCATAGGTGTTGGAATTTTGTAGGACTCCTAGTTTTTCCTTAGCTTTATCCCACATGAGAACTAGGTTAGAGATTGTGAAAGTGTTTACTGTAGCTCTTTTTTTGAACCAACATTTGATGAGAGCTTTATGTTTTGACATATGTTCCAATGTTAGAATACTTTTCTCATCCAACTCCAAAAGATTCATCAATTTAACTTGGATTCTATCTGCATTTTCAACATATGCCCTTATGAATTTCAACACTGATATCGTGAGATTGACGTGAAAGAAAGACTCTTCATCATATACCAACAAATAACAAAAGATTCCAAGTGAATTCTTCACTTTGGACATGTATCTGTCCATAAGGTGTATTTTAAATATGTATGCAAGTCTCTTGGATTCTCTAAAAGTAAGCATTTTATGATAGTGCTTTACTTAACAACTCCATTTCCTTGCAAATAGTAATTGGATAAAAAAATTATTATCACCTAGTTCTCCAAGACCCATTGGGTAAGGAAGATTGATGTAAAGGAGGATCCATTGTTGCATACCAGGAAAAAGGGCATCCCAAATTTAGTCATGATATGTTCTTCAAGAAGGTTGGTGACCACTTGTGTACTATAGTTCTGAACTATTTTGGCCTCGGTCCACTTGGTGCAATAGTCTAAGGTTATCAATATAAAAGCATCCCCTATTGCAGATAGTGGGTTTGAAGGCCCAATAAAGTCCAACCGCCACTTGGCAAAGGGGTGAACCTTGAAGATAGGTTGTAATGACATGGCTTGATTTCTCTCTCTACTAGCACTAGTTTGACAGATATGACAGGACCACACATGCTCATGCATATCTTTCAAAAGTGTAGGCCAATAGAATGTGGACTAAAAAATATGATGATTCATAGCTTCTATTGATCCATGCCTAGTACCGCATCTATTATGATATTGATCTAACACAGCTTTAGCATCCTCATGATTCAATGACTATGTATATCCCTTCATAATTTCTCTAATAGAGTTTCCCATCCTAAAGCATGTAGGACTCACATTTCATCTTCAGGTCTTGTCATTGTGAACTAATCATGCCTTGGGCATACCAATTCTATAGGAGGTAATTCACAATATCTCAATGCCAGATATCTCATATGACCCCCTCATCGGTATACAAATAGTAGACTATGCCTTATTCTGCATTATTCATCATCATCTTGGTTAGGCCTCATCCTCATACTAACTTCATAGGTTGAATTTTTAGATCAAATTCTATTATGGTCATCATCCATTTTAATCTCCTTTCACCAGCACATTAAGTCAAACTAGGTAATTTATCCTATAAACTAATATAATGATCACTAGTAGTATTAGTGTGTTAAGTTCTTATAGTAAACTACTATTCATAGATGCTATATGGAACTATTGTTTGTGGATAGCTAGTAGTCATATTATCTGGTTGCATTTCTTTCACTTATGGTTGTTTTTAATGTCAAGGAATGGTATTGGCAAATCTTTCATTTTGTTGGTCTTCTTATTGTTGTTAGTTGAAGTTGTTTTTTTGCTTGATTATTCAGTTAGGCTAGTTGCTAACTTTTGAATTTTTTTAGTAGAAAAAACATACACAAGTATGGGAATCTTAAGAGGAGGAAAATCTATAATTTTATGTTTTTATTCTTAGGTCCACAAAAAATGGACTGAGTTTCTCATTTGACCTAGAGAAAAGGTAAAATAAATGGTATTTTACTATCATATAATATATCTTTAGCAAAAATTAGATTTGACATGTTTGAATCATGGATATGGATACTATATTAAATGAAATGTCCTATAGATTATTTTGATTTGATAATTATAGTACATAATTAGAAAATTATAGACATGAGAGAATTCATAGAACTCCAATTTATATTAATTTGAGAAATGGATAAAATAGATAAATGAGAAGAATACATTTGATATGTTGCCAAAAATATTTTTTATGGTGATAAATATTTGCATGAATGAGTCAAAAGCACAAGGTATACATAAAGACCATAAATATAGAACTCAAGTAAAGGAAAAAAGATTGAGGACTTAGAGCTTTCATTAAATGGATTATCAATAATGTGAAAAAAGAGTAATGGAAAATGAAGTTAAAATATGACTCTCATACCATCCTAAATTGTAAGAACCTAGAATTAGATGCTCAATTGATCCCCATTTTAGTTCGTTTAAGATTTCATGTTTGATATGTCTAGTTGACCATCATACCTCCTACATTACACATGTATTTTTCTCCTTTGTCTATAATATAATTTGGTCCTATTCCAGCTAGAGGATGAATCCTTAGTTAGGAAGAGGATGCCCATCCACTTGACAAAATGTTTTTCTCAATATTTGAATTGGGTCTTATCTAGTGGGTATCAGTAGTAGTTTGCTATCTTTGTCATCCTCATCAAAATAATTAAACTCAAGATATTGTAAGAGATATAAAAATGATTTATATCTCCTTATTTCGGCAAAACCCAATCTCAATATTTTAGGCTCTCCTATAAATTTTCATTTGAACATTCCAAATTATGTTTCAAGCATCAAAGAAAATTTTTGAAGGCAATCTTCTTTATTTTAGATAAGAATCTCCCGTGAACAAGAAGAGGATTCCTTCAATTAAGAAAGAAGATCATTTTCTCCATCTACTCGCATTATTCCATTACTTTCTCATGGAAAGAACCTATCAAGCATAAAATTAGGGAAGACATTTAAGGAGTAGTTGTGGATCTATATTTTTATGAAAGGTCTCTTTGAATCAACTTCATATTGCAAGATTAATGTAAACATACAACTACATTCAAGAAAGAATCTTCTTAGACATCATCAACTAGGTATATATTTATGAAGGTATATATATTTAAAAGGTAGATTAAATATTTGGATTTTTATTTACATGATATGCACATATTCAAAATTAATTATACTTTAAGGTTGATTCATTAACTGTGGCTATATATAGAAAAAAAATTTCAACCCTATTTTATGTGAGTAGGAAAAATTAATAAACACATTGAGAATTAATTAATAAAGTACCCAATCAAATGAAAAGGATATAAGTAAGATCAATTGAAAGTGAAAGAAATAAAATGGCTTTTGTAATCTCTTCCATGGAGCAGGGAGGCTTGGGCATCCTCTTCCTTGCATACTAGCTCCAAATTGAAATGAGAAGTTAGTATGGTCAATTGGTTATTGTTTAAGGTATCCATAGTTATAAAAGAATTTCTACCATTTTATGTTTCCTAAATCTTGTCATATAAATCATTAATTATCCTTCTATCTTGGATCATCGAATCAATATCCCTTTTATTCAACTTATTCTAATAAATGTTTATGAAGGATCATTGGAAATCTTAACACTTAAGCCATACCTTGAGCCTAGCGTGTTATCTTCATTTTGACTGTGCATTAGGAAGATTATGGAAATTAAATCTCTCTTGTATGCATTGGCCCACCTCTTTTGTTCATTTTGCAACCCCAAAGTTAACATACAACCCCAAATTTTAAAAAAATGAAATTAGTGAGCTTGAAATACATTGCTCAATTTTTTCTTTTAACTCATGAATAAAAGTATATTTTTTCATAGGGCCACGTTAAGAATGATTACTTTAAATTATATTAACACAAGAGATAGGTTGAAATTCCTATTTGAATGGGAACTTAAGGAATGTTGAAAACATGGAAACAAGTGAAATATTTTTGTGGAGAATATTAGAAACTAATCGTAATCCAAAAAAATTTTTCATAACCAAATAAATCACGATATAAAAGTTAGATTATACTCAAGATCTTAGGTTATTATGTTGTGAACTTAACTACCCATACTACGTAATAAATGATCACTAATATGGATAATACAATATATATTACATTAGCTACAATTCCAAAAACAATATTTTTAGCCATTTTCCACAATTACTAAACAATTGTAATGGAGATATCTATCATCCCACTCTATGAATATTGTACTATCACAAATCTATTTATAGACCTTCCAAGTTACCTTAAAAAAATTGAAGGGAAAACATAACATATTTTGATTTTCTAGTCTCTGCATAAGACTATAGTTTTCATTTAGCTCTTTTAGTATTAGTTGAATTTTAAAAAATTGGAAAATTTCAATATATTTCATTTAGTCTAGAGTTTTAAACATTTTTCCTATTAAACTAAATTTTGTGATTGTTATTTCTTGTTTTATTATTTATGGACTTTTTTCCTATTCTTCTACATTTTTTGAGTGGGAAATTTTAGAAAAATCAAGAATGAGAAAATAGAAATGTAGTAGCAGAAGTTGAAAGAGTAATTGACGTGTGATTGACTATATCAGCATTTTCCTATGTAAAACATTTTCTTTTTTGTAGGCAACAAATTGCACATTTAATTTAATTGGGGGAATAAAGAGAAAATTTATATTATGAGGAGGAAAGCTCTTTTTATTCACTAAAATACGTTATGGAAAATATCCTAATGTTTCGCCAATTCTTCTTTCTAAACAACTGATGAGCCCCATGATTCCTCCTTCCCTACTGCTTAATTCTTCATGATTACAATTTTTCACTAGGGATTCATGCTAATTGATGAGTCTTTGTTATTCCTTCTTTACCACATATTTATTCATATGTGAGATTTTTTTCATGTCACCCATTGTCTACTATGGTTTCATGCTTTCCGACTTCATTGTAATCAAATGAGCAGTCAATGGAGCATTTATATATGTTGACACACTTACAAAGAACCTCATGCTAACACACTTCAAGATTGACTTCTTGCAAGATACATATATGAATATGAATGGCTCTACTGTATTTGTATTCGAACTGGTTCATTAAATGGTATAAAATATAAATGGCCATGACTATGATTGGGTTTTTTCTATTAAATGAAATCATTTGAGTTTTCTACTTTGCAATGATAGTTAAAAAAAATAGTTGGTGGTAGTCCTTTGTGCTTCAAATAATTAGTAATTATAATCATTAACTACTTGCAATGGTATTGGGAATGTAATAATGATCTTGTATAGTATGTTATTATAACTCAATTTGGATAAGACTATGAGCCCTAGGTTTCTTGTTTGAAAGAAAATCAAATCCTTCAATTCTCTTGAGCTACCTCTTTTTAACATATTGACGATGAGAGTTTTTGTTAGCAGAATAATATGTGGGGCATTTATAAAAATTCCATCTGTAATGTCCCCAATTTCTAAAACAACTCCATAGAAAACATAATTCTAGATGCAAAATGTCAGAGTTGAGTTTCATAAATCTCATCAAATTAACTAATCAAGTATTTTTAAGAATGAAAGGAAGACCCTCACTTTTAGTTTCTTTTCAAGAAAGGTATGCATTGTCACAATCAAAATTTTAAAGTGGGCCACTTGCTAGTAGTGCAGCTATTATGTACCTAGTTAATATTCAATACAATATAAAAGTTAGTTACATCTAAAAATAATCTAAAAAATTTTACTCCTATTTACCAAGGCTTTACTTGGATGTTATGTTTATTATCATTTTTCTCTTCTTTTGTTTTACTTCAATTTCCTTCATTTTTACCAACAAGCACATTGGATGGGTCATTTCTACTAAAGGGTATAATGAATACTAGTTTAGAGACTACTCAAACTAATAAGGGTGCTCCCCTTAATACAATAAACCCATAATAGAAACAAAGAAACAATAGAAAATGTAAGAAAAAATATGGACTTCTTATTATCGCCACAAATGTAGAATTATAGAATTCACAAGTACAATATTCTAACCCACATGGGTGCCTTCATTACAATAATTTACAAGACTAAGCGGTGAACTACCACCCAAAGTTGTCCTAGACAATGTTAAAGCCTTTCTTAAATAGGCAATTTTATGTCGCCTGGGAAGGTTCTAGACATTGAAACTTAATACCCAAGGCCGAAAGACCCTAACAATACATCTAGAGTCGGCCAAATACATCTTTGATAATTATTTTAGAAATTTTGGGTAACCCAACTTCGAAAGACCATAACTATCGAACCATTGCTCTAATGGGCTATTATGACCACTTTTTAGAAATGTCAGCTCCTAATCTATAAACTTAGTATGATGTGAGCAGCCTTTTGTCATGTTTTTGGACCTCATCCTGGCACTCTAAGGCCTTCAATAGTGATCCTGAAGATTTTTCTCCTAAATTTTTCACCAAAAATCTGTAATAACTTCTCTAATACTTAAGCTATAGCAATGAGATTTTTATGGTAGGCCTATAATTCTAAAATGAAGCTTCATGTAGAAAATGAGAACATTCTTAGCTCATATGAAAAACTTACTAAAAATAGTAAGCACCCAAAAATAGTAACCAGCATGTCTACTAGTCCTTATTTAAAAAGAAAAGACTAAAAAGAAATTATTTTTGGGTGATGCAACATTGCTCTTACAACCATGATGCTCTTGCATCAGACACCCAGGTTAATTTGAGAAGTTTCAAGTCTTAGGTGTTTAGAGGAAAACCAAGATTGTTAACCTCCTCCCTTGCTTGCCCATGATGAATCCTCTACTGGCCTCTCTTTCCATTTGACCATATATTACTCATAAGTTCTATTCCTTGTACTTTTTCCAACTTGATTATTTGTTATCTCCTCAATCTCCTTTGTAGCTTAACTAGCTACTGGAATAATCCATTGCACTTCTGCAACTTCATCTCCGTCACCTCCTTTATAATGCTCTATCAAATCTAAAATATTAAATACTAGTGAAATATTCAATTGAGCAGGAAACTCCACTTTATAAGAATTTCTAGAATCATTCCTTTTCACTATCTTGCATAGTCCAAACTTCTTCATCCTCAACTTAGTATATGTAGCCACTAGAAAATATTCCTTTCACAAATGAACAATGACTTCATCTACATTTTGAAATTCCTTATACCTCCTTTTCATATCTACCATAACCTTGTACATGGTATTCATCTTTATGATGTGCTTCCTCACCTCCTCATTGATGTTCTTCAAATGTTCAACAAATTCTTCTACTTCAGCACTACTTATCTCTCCCTTATCCAACCGCCACAATTTAGAAGAATTTCTAGGTCTACTTCCATATACAATCTAGAATGGTAATTTACCAATACTCCTGTTGATATAATTATTATATGCAAATTTTGACTATGGTAAAATTAGATCCCATCCTTTTGGTTTGTCCCTAACCAAACATCTCAGTATATGTACCCACTGGAAAATGTTCCTTTCACAAATGAACCATGACTTCATCTACATTTTGAAATTCCTTATACCTTCTTTTCACATCTACCTTAGCCTTGTACATGGTATTCATCTTTATGATGTGCTTCCTTGGCTTCTCATGGATGTTCTTCAAATGTGTAGCAAATTCTTCTACTTTAGCTCTACTTATCTCTCCTTTATCCAACTTCCATAATTCAAAAGAAAATCTAGGTCTACTTCCATATACAATCTAAAATGGTGATTTACTAGTACTTATATTCATAGAATTATTATATGTAAATTTTGACTATGGTAAAATCAAATTCCATCCTTTTGGTTTGTCCCCAACCAAACATCTCAATAAATTTTCCAAACTCCTATTCACAACTTCTATGTGTCGATCCATCTATGGATGATGCGATGAACTGAACTTAAACTTTGTTTTTAATTTCTTCCACAACGTACACTAGAAATACCCAAAAAAATTTGGTATCTTGATCTGAAACAATAATCATTGGAAGACCATGTAGTCTCACCACTTTTCTAAAAAACAACTCTACGACATGAACAACATCACTAGTCTTCTTGCAAGGAATAAAATGTGCCATCTCTAAAAACCTATCAACCACCACAAAAATGGAATCATGCCCTCACTATCTCCTTGGTAATCCAAGAACAAGATCCATGCCAACATCCTCCCATAGCCTCTTTGGTACATGTAATGATTGATACAACCCTATATTCTGCTTCACTCCTTTCGCCATCTGACATACTTTGCAACTCTATACAAACTTCTTCACATCTTTCTGTAGCTATAGCCAGTAATAATTCTTAGTAACCAAAGCTATGGTTTTATCTCTATCAAAATATCTAGCCAATCCTCCATTATGCTTCTCCTTGATGAGATTCTCTCTCATTGAACTTTTGGGAATGCACAACTAACATCCTTTAAACAACATACTATCTTAGAGAATAAAATCCAACCACATTTTCCTATCAAGTGTTATAGGTTCTGTACAAGCCTTCTACGCTTAACTAAAATTAGGATCATCTAGATATAATCTACTAAGTTCCTTGAACCTAGCCACCTCTATCTACATTTTTGTCAACAAAATTTGTCTTCTACTAAGAGCATCTACTAGTTTGTTAGAATTCTCACTCCTATGTTTCAAAACAAATGTATAACTCTACAAAAACTCAACCTACTTTAGATGCCTCTGGTTTAGTTTTCATTGACTATTCAAATATTGCAAAGCTTGATGATTAGTATACAAAACAAACTCTTTAGGAAGAATATAGTATCTCCACTTCTTCAATGCTTGAACTATACAATAAAATTCCTGACCATAAATAGAATATTTTATTTTTGCATCATTCAACTTCTCACTAAAGAGAGCAACAAGTCAACCTTCTTGGCTCAAAATAGCTCCATTTTAGGTACCACTAGCATCATAGTCTACTTGAAACACCTTGTTAAATTTAGGAAGTGTTAAAATAGGATGCTCAGTAACTTTATGTTTCAATAGATTAAAACTCTTATCTAGACTCCTATAGTCCAGTTAAATTCCTTCCTATCCCCTCTGATTGTTTCAATCAGGGGTCCAAAAATATTGCTAAAACCTCTTATGAAGTTTCTACATAAAAACTAGCTTGTCCACGAGAAGATCTTACCTTTCTCACACTTCTTGGAGTAGGCAATTCAAGGATAGCCTTCACTTTCTCTAGGCCAATTTTTAGACCTTCTACTGAGACAACAAATCCCAAGTTTGGATTTATCATCAACTTTTCTTCCCTCAACTTATCAAACACCTTGCAAATATGGATCAAATGATCCTCCACTTTCTTACTAAAGATCAAAATATCATCTAGGTAAACAATGAAAAACATACTTAGAAACTCCTTAAGTACCTCATTCATGAGCCACATGAAAGTACTCAGTGCATTGGTTAGCCCAAAAGACATTACTAACCACTCGTACAATCCTTTTATCTTGAAAGCAATCTTCCACTCATCACCTTCTATGATACAAATCAGACGGTACCCACTCTTCATATAAATCTTTGTGAAATACCCAACTCCACTCAAATGGTCCATAATATCATCCATCCTTGGCAATGAAAATTTGTAATTTATTGTGATCTTGATGATAGCACAAGAATCTATGCACATCCTCCATTCTCCATTCTTCTTTGGTACTAATATGGGTGGTACAACACATGTACTCAGACTCTCTCAGGACAACCCCTTTTGCAGCAACTCATGAACTTATCTATTCAACTTTTCACTTTTTGCTAGTGTAAATTTGTGTGTTGCCATGTTTGGAAAACTAGCTCTTGGAACCAAATCCATCTAGTGATTGATCTTCCTCATTGGGTGCAATCCATCAAGTACATTATCTGATACAATATAAAAAAACTCTCCCAACATATCTACAACTTCTATATGTACCTCCTCTACTTCTTCTTTACTATCTTTTGGAATTATGGCAAAACACGTATGATTACACTTCATACCTTTAAGAAACTCTTTTCCATCAACAAAACATATTCTGGCAACACAACATACCTTTTCTTCTTTCTTCTTCAATGGCTTCAACTTATTCTTCACTCCATCCTTGGTCAGAGTGTAAGTATTTTCTCACCCATCATGTACAACATGCATGCCAAACTGCCATAGCCTACCCGACAACATATGACATATATCCATAGGTATAATCTAACATAGTACCTCATCTTGGTAGATTCCAATCTTGAACTTCACTAAGCATTTCTCATTGACCATGACCTTTTGGTCATCTTGCACCCAAGAAATATAGTATGGATGTAGATGTTTCTATCTCTTCAACTTCAACTTTGTGACCATCATTTCTTAAACTAGATTTTCAATACTTCCACCATCAATGATTGCATCACAACACTTATGCAAAACAAGCTCCTTCTTTTATTAGGTTCATTCTCACCACTTAGCAGGACTCTTATGTTAACTAGGACTTCTCCTCTATTGGCATCTTTAGAATGTGATGATCTGGCATCTTCATCAACATGTGTAACTCTAGCCTAGCCTTCTATTCTTTGATCTATCCTTCCTTGGCACTGCAAACATTCAAATACTCTATGCCCTTCTTCTTCATAGTGAAAACATTTCCCACAGAAGCCTCCTCTTCTAGGTCCTTATCCTTTCCCTCTTCCTCTTGGATCTTGATTGTTATGATCATGGAAATGATTGGAACTATTTCCCCTTTGATTCTAATTTCTACTCCTAGCCTCATCCTTATTCTTCTAATCATCATTATGACCTCCATTAGATCATCTGTCAGATCTTCCACCACGACCTCTCTTGCTATTCTTGTTGTCAAACTTCTAGCTTAGTTTTTCCTCAACTCTTAGGGCAAACTAGTATGCCTCCTCAATACTATTCATCTGAACCAAACCCAACTCATCTATAATAATTGGCCTTAATCCATTTAGATAATGGGCCACTTTCTCCTTATTAGCTTCTACATGGCCAGTTCTAATGAGACCTTGATAGAACTCTCTAGAATAATCTTTAAAAAAAATTATTTCTTGCTTCAACCATTGCATTTTCTTCAAGAGATCAAGTTCATAATCCACATGAATTAATTTTTGCTTCATTTTAGCTATCATTTGGTCCAATCTCATGTTTTTTTCCTTTTCCTTTGTATTTTGTTCCAACTAGTATCTTTGCATGTCCCTTCAGTTTTGCCTTTACAAACTTGACTCTATCAGGGTCATTAATATCTTCATATCAAAATACTCCTCTAGTTCATTGATCCAATCGATTAGCTCCTCTAGGTTAAGATTTCCCAAAAATATGGAAACTTCAAACTTAGGTATTTTTCCAATCTTGGAGATGGCATTAAAAAGTCTCTCTTTGTTTAGGTTTAGAATTTCCTTCGCTTTGGCATTTTCTTCTACTTTGTCCTCATCCTTTATTTCATCTCTTACGGAATGATTTATTCCTCTACACATTTTTTCTTCCAATGATTGCATATTTCTTTAGATGACTCTAAAACCCTTAGGTTTAACATTTAAAGCTCTTTTACCATGCTTTCTTTGTGGAGGAATTTTTGCATTTCCATTAAAACCCTAGTGCAAACTACCTCACAATCAACGATATGTCTACATGCTTAGCCCAAAACACGATCCTAGTGCAAACTACCTCACAGTCAATGATCTGTCCACACACTCAAGAACTCTACCTCTGATACCACTTGATGAAGGGTGCTCCCCTTAATGCCATAAACCCATAACAAAAACAAAGAAACAACATCAAATGCAAGAACAAAATATGGAATTCTTATTATCACCACAAATGCAAGATTACAGAATTCACTTTACAATATGCTAACCCACATGGGTGGCTTCATTATAGTAATCCACAAGACTAAGCTACAAACTACCACTTAGAGTTTTCCTAGACAATGTTCGGGCCTTTCTTAAATAGGCAATTGTATGCCTCCCAAGAAGGTTCTGGAGATTGAAACTTAATACCTATAGCCAACAGACCCTAAAAATACACATAGAGTCAACAAAATACATCTTTGACAATTATTTTAGAAATTTTTGGTAACCCAACTTTGGAAGGCCATAACTATCAAACTATTGCTCTGATTGGTTATTATAACCACTTTTTAGAAATGCAAGCTCTTGATCTACAAGATCTAAAGAGAATGAGTGCACTTTTGTCAAGTTTTCAAACCTCATCTAGGTACTCTAAGGCCTCCAATGGTGAGCCTTAAGATTTTTCTCCTAAATTTTCCACCAAAAATCCACAATAACATCTTTGATACTTAAGCTAGAGCAATGAGATTTTTATGGTAGGCTTATAATTCTAAAATAAATCTTCATGTAGAAAATGAGAACATTTCAAGCTCGTATGACAAACTTACTAAAATAGTAACCCCATATAAATAGTAACCACCATGTCTACTAGTCCTTATTAAAATAGAAAAGACTGAAAAGAAAATATTTTTGGGTGATGCAAGATTGCTCTTACACACAGGATGCTCTTGCATTAAAAACTAACTACAAAAGTGGATGTAAAAGAGTAGCAACTTGTAAAAAAAAATGAACTTCTGCCTTTAGGATGCCGCAATATGAAACAATCTTGATGATTATTAATTGTACACTTTTTAATTTTATATCAAATAATTCATTATCATTGAACCAAAGTGCCCAATTTTGGTATTATTCCATCTAACTTTTATTTTAAACAATCTAGGCTGAGGTTTTATTGAAGATCACTTTTGGTGAAATATCTTACAATGATTTCAATGTAGGTGGTCTTATGACTTAGATAAGATTTAAGATTTTAAGTTTCAATATTTATTTAAAAAGTGGATCATTTGGACCTAACAAATTAAGTTGTTTTTTTATTAGTCAAGAAGATGTCAATACCTATAGTTTGTATGGACCAAAAAATATGGAAGGATGTAGTATTAGAGATAATTCTAAGAAGAAATATCATGCATAATAAATTTATAAATTAAAAGCCAACCAAAGGCTTAAAGGGGTTGTCTATTAAATTGGTTTAATTTTTAATGTTAATCTTAAATAAATATATTAAATGTAGGTTGATTGAAGGTGGGTAAAAGCACAAATCTATGTCACCCTTTTGTAAAGGAAAAGGCTAACAGAAGTATATAACTATTCACCTTCAATGACATAGAATTGGTATTATTATTTTAAATTTTAAAATGAAGTAAACTAACATAATGTGTAGAAATGGATAAAGCTTAGGAGTATAATTTTTAATAATTATTTAGAATAAGAATTGATAAATATTCCTAATGTTTATAGATGCATCTAGTTAAGTTCAAACTTCCCCTTTTGTTCCTGACTTTGCTGATTTTTTGGATTTTCACAAAGAACAAGATCTCTTAGTTGAAACTCTGTAGGATAAAATTTCTTATTATATCTTTTAGACATGCGTGTTTGATAATTTTTCATATAATAAAAAGAAGCCTTAGGTTGTTCATCGAACATTTCATGATCATGTATTTGCATAACCCTATAATCTTCATCTGTGATCTAGACTTTTAAGGAGACTCACACAAAGTGAATCTCAACTTCTAATGACAACTTAACTTTAGAACCATAAACTACTAAAAATAGGGTAGCTCTAGTAGGGGTGCTTATACTAGTTTGGTAAGCCTATAATGCATGATTGATCTGTAGGTTCTAATCTCTCCTAGATTTGTGTAGAGTTCTATGCTAAATTTTCAGCAATGTTTTATTGGATGCTTCAACTTGTTCATTCCCTTATGGATAGGAAATAGAGGACAAGTATTGTTTGATCTTGAATTTCTTACAGACTTTCCTAAGGTCCTTGTTTATTATTTTTCCCCCATTATTAGTAGCCATGGAGGAGGGAATTCCACACTGAAAAATGATGTGATTTCAAATAAATAGAGAAACATGCTTCCCCATTGGAATAGAAAGAGACACAACCTCTTTGGTTAACCCCTTTTGTTAAAATACTCTATAGTTGTAATAATGAACTTGTTTCCACTCAATGAACTAGAATGGATCTTGCCAACTAGATCAAAGAACCACTACTGAAAAGGCCAATGCATGATGGATGGAATCAACTCATGCCTTAGAGCATGAATTAGGTTTCCCTGTAGCTGACATTTCTTATAAGTTTTGGAATAGCACACAATATATTACTACATGGTAGGCCAATAATAAGCAACCCGAAGTAGCTTCCCAACAAGTGCAAGACAGTTAGAGTGTGACCCACAAATGCCATCATGGACATTGGCTACCTTTTTCTTAGACTCATCCTATTTCTAGACACCTAAGAAGCATTCCATCTAGACCTTTCCTAAGGAGGTCACTATAGACATGGGTATAGTGTGAGGCATTGTAGATATGTCGGTGCTTCTAATTATGAGTAATATTATTATGAATAATTTTGTCTCATAGCTAAGAATAGATGGTGACATAATGAGAGGAACCATGAAAAATAATGGTGCAAATAATTATGTTTTTGGGGGAATCATAAGCATGATAACATTGTTCTTCCACTAGAAACACAAGGAGAGATTCATATTCTTGTAATGGCAAGATGTATACCAACATAGCCATAGCATCTACAACCTTGTTCTCAACCTTAGAAATTTGTTGGAATGTAACATAAGTGAAATAGTTCCTTAAGGCATCAATAATTTTTCTGTAAGGTATCAAATTTTTATCTCTAGTTTGATTATCATTATTCATCTGATTTATAACAAGCTAAGAATCTCTATAAATCCACATCCTAGTCATCCACTATTCAATAGCTAGCTTGATAGTATTAGGAAGGCCCTCATATTCAACTATGATGTTGGTGCAAGGAAATAGAAAATTGTATGACTTAGGATTTTTATATCCATGAGATGTAATGAGAAAGATGCTAGCACCAAACCTATTTTTCATGTGGGGCCCATCAAAGAACATTTTGCAAGTTATTTCTATGAGATACATAATGGAAAAATCTAGAAAATTTTTCTACATGGGGAATTGTCTTGAAGTGATAAATCAGCAAACTGATAAGAAATGGCTTGTCCTTTGATATCCTTATGTTTGATGTACTAAATGTCAAACTTAGAGAGAATCATCATCCATTTAACTAGTCTTCTTGTAAGTGCAACCTTACACAAAAGGTACTTTAGAGGATCAATCTTAGCCACTAGGTGTGTAGTACGCACAAGCGTGTAGTGATAAAACTTTTATGATGCAAACACTATAGCAAGACAACCCTTTTTATATTTTTGTAGTTGATCTCATAAGAAGCCATTGTTCAAATGATATAATAGATAGCTTTCACTTTCCTATTGTCATCATGTTGTGCTAGAAAAGTGTTCATAGAGGAGATGTATAATATCAAGGGCTTTCCATGAATAGGAGGCATGAGGATTAGTGGATTAGCAAGGTAGTCCTTGACTTGAGTTAGGCTCTTCTCACATTCTTCATTCCATAAACAAGTAGATCCCATATGCAATTTCTTGTTAAACAGTTGGGATCAATCAACTAGTTGAGAGATGAACCTCCTAATGGACTGCAAGCACCCTTTTAAACTCCTTAATTGACTGATATTCTAGGGAGGTGGCATTTCCATTATTTCTTTGACCTTTTTTTGATCAGCTTCTATACCCTTAAATGATATAATGTAACCTAACAATTTTCTAGATTTGACATTGAAAATACACTTCTTTGAATTAAGCCTATTTTGAAATAATTCCATGCGACCAGTCTAATATCAAACTCTTGTTAGCTAGGTAAGTGCATCTTTGTTTGGATTTGGAAAGGGTGTCATCCACATAGCCTTCCATGTTCTTGTGCATCATGTCATAGAAATTTGTGGATATAGCCCTCTAATAAGTAAGACCTACATTTTTAAGACCAAAAGGCATGGGATTCCAACAAAAGGCTCCCCATGCACATGTAAAAGCTATTTTCTCTTGATCCTTGTGAGCTATCTTTATCTAATTATAACTTGAGAAACCATCTATAAAGGAATGCATCTCATAGCTTCTGGTTATATCCACTACAATATTAATATTTAGGAGTGGAATGTCATCCTTTGGAGTACATACTTGAATTGTCATGTTTAGAAACATGAACAATATTAGAGATCCATTTGACATAATCAATAGCTCTAATGAATTTTGTGCTTAGGATTTTTTCTAACTCAACTTTCACAAGTAGGGCCACATATCGGTGCAACTTCGTAAAAAATTTTTTAACTGGTTTAACACAAGGAACTATAGAAAGATAATGCATAATACGGTTTGTATCAAGACAAAGCATTTCAACATAGGTCTAGAAAAAGTTGACCTTCTTCTCTTGGAAAAATATAGTGATCTATTATTTCTCTTCGCTTGAGCTAAATATCTGATTTTGGGAGACTCCTTAGTACCAAGTTTGATAGGCTACATAGGTTCAATCAAAACAAATGACCTTCCTTACAAATAAATGGGCAGAATACCAATTACCTCACCCTCGGTCATCTTGAAGAGAATTTCACCCTTTGGTACTTCTTTCTTTTTACTATTTTGTGGCTTAGACACCGCCACAAAGCGGTTTTTTCCATCTAATATTTTATTTGTGATTTTTCTCTTTAGCTTATGACAAAGGTACCTAATGTTTGACTCAGTCATGTTAACTACTGGTTCACCAGAGGAAGAGACTAGAGGTTCAACAACATTCAAATAGAAAGTGGTCTCATAGTCATTTTGGAATGATGGAGGATTAGGTCTTTGATTTTGTATAGACCTTTCAATGAGATTGGGGTATATAATAGATAATGAGGAGGAAGATTCAAGGTTATTAATGCAAAAGGAATCATCTTTGGTGACAATAAAGTTGGGGTCTATAAGAAATTCTTTGCAGGAATCCAAGGCAGGATTAATCCTAGGAGCACCAATGTGATCTACTAAAGTGAGTTACAAGTCTAACTTGTTAGACACTATGAGAGACTCAATAAATACATTAGTTTGGTTAAAATAATTATGTACCAGATCAACCCCTACTTCACAAGATGTGTCAAAAAAGAGACTCCCATTTATAGTCATTCAAATCAATAGTTTGGTTATGCTCCACAAGATGAGAAATATTTCTTCTAGCTCTTTCCTTATTAGGGTCTTTGACATCTAACTCATTAAATTCAGGTTTTTTAGAGGTAGATACTTCAACAATGTTATCATTGAACAACACATCTCCCCCTGAGCGATATGAAATAGAAGGGGTAAATTACTCTTCTTGTGTTAAAGTAGTAGCAGCAGATTGAACTGTATCTTTAGACTTACTAGCTATGGGGACTTCTTGGGAAAAAACTAGCAAACTATCATGAACACTATAACCTAAGCCTATAGTATCTCTTCTTTCTTTCCCCTTGTTGTGACTCATAAGTTCTACGAGAGCATCTTTATTATCATTTAAAGGTCCTTGGACACAATAACCCATTTTTCTAAGAAACTGTTAGCACTTCCCATATCTGTAAGGAGAAATAGGGATAGCAAGTGTGACTTCAATCATTGGGTCATCTTCCCTATGTATCTAGTCTCAAACAACTTGATCTTCTTTTTGATCCTCTAAGGGAATTGAAGACTAGACAAATGTGTCATAGATAGTTATAGTCAAAGAGGTTGGTTTCATTTTTTCAAATAGCTTTCTATAGGGACATCAAGAAATATGCAGTGTCACAATATAGTCTAAGGTGTATTCTCCCATACCGATACTCATCATTTTCATCTTCTTCTCAAATTTAGCAAGTGAGGGTGTACTATCATTGGTAGGCCTATAATGTGATACTAAGGAATCAGTAGAAGTCAGCATATTGATAGACATAGAGCTATCTCCTAGAATCAAAATCTTAGTAGCATTAAGGGGGAATTTTATGCATTGGTGATAGGTTGACGGCATGACTTACATGTCATGAATCCATGATTTTTCTAACAAAAGGTTGTAAGAAAGAGGAATATCTAATACGTGGAATGCCACATCCTTCTCAATAGGACCAACTCAAACAAGTAACACAATAAGACCCTTAGAAGATCTCTGAACCTCATCATAAGCCCTAATGGTAATTTTGCACCTAGGATCAATGATGAATTTAGATAATCCCAGTTATTGAACCACACCAAAGAAAATAATGTTTAATCCCACACCGTTGTCTATCAATAACATACTAAACTATATTGAATGACTAGATACTAGATAATTGTTCAAGAGATGGGGACCCCATTTTTCATCTTGAAGTGAATTTTCTTATAAAGAAAATCTTTTTAAAAGTAGATTTAGCAAATATCTTTGGAAAAAGAATGATAGATGATGAATATTATAAATAATACTATGCCAAGCTTATAAGGTTTATATTAACTCTATGAACTATTAATTATTCTAAAAGATATGATATCATATGTTTAATTAATAATATTATAAAACTTAGGTCAAGTTAGTAGATGCAGAAACTTATATTAAACTACTTTCTAATTGTAGTGAAATATATGATCTATAAAGTCCCACTTATCTCCTTTTCAAACAATATTTGAGGTATGAAATTGGGCTGGAAGTAGTCCATTCAAAATTAATCTTAAGAAGTCATTCTAAAAGAAAAAATTATAAGCAATCTAGATCATTATATATAGAGAGAGATTGAGTAAATTTGGGAGCGCATGTTTCCCATGTCTTATTTGTTCTCATTCGTTTTAAACTCCATAACTACTTTAACACATGCAAAAAAAACTACTTACCTATATTAAAATAGTAATGCTCGCTCTCACATGGAATACAACATAAACCGCATTAGACTTTAATGAAAAGTTATTGAAAGAGAGGTGCGTCGAATCATGCTTCCTTTGGTCTCACATTTGGGGTATAGCTTGATTTATATCCATCAATCCATGCATAAATTTTGCTGCAACTCTGTTCAATATTTCTTCCAGAAACCAGTTACATAGGCTATCGAACAATTCGACTAATTTATTTGTATTGTACTCTGCAGGTATTTATAAACCATTTCTCTGATGTAATCTGAGTGTTTCTATTTAGCAATGTGATGAAATGCAAACATAACGCAAGGAAAGAATAGAAATGTAGTTATCAATCTTATTCGAGTCGAAATGTTAAAAATTACATCTCAAAGCTCAGATAGAAATAGTGAAACAATCAATTACTATGCTAAAATTAAAAACGATTACGATAAAACCCTAAATCTCGTTTGTAAACAAGGCCAGGAAGAGAGATATTAATACAGAACATAAAAAAAACTAAATAAGCCCATCGAAAAAATGCACATATCCCATAATCTCGGAAACTCTAAAGCCATTAGAAAAGCTTTCTATATTGTATGAATTAAGTACAAGAGATTTCTATTGTTTTTTCAGACCTGTCTTTGAATAAGCTAAAATACACCTGCTCAAATTTCGATTCATGATTAAACAGCAATACGCGTGATTTGGCCAATGAAAATACGTGCAAATGCCTTGATAATTATTAATGTGCTTCAAAAGAAGGTGGCACAATCATAATTGAGGGCATGGGATTGCGTGACGCGTGTCTGCCATTGTTGAGCAGTCCAACATTGAATTAAAAAAAACAGGGACCATCTTGTCTTAAACATCTTATAAAATTCAACTTGATTGATGCAGTCAGATGTCATCTTCTTATCCCGCATGGGCAAAAGGAAATTAGTTTGCTTACGTTTAGTCTCAAAATTAACTCAAAAGTCCGTTTACTAGAGGCAATTCGGGAGGTTATAAAGAAACATTGAAGTTCAATTCTCCATACATATAGGTGTTTAGGAAATAGTTTCGGTTTTGTAAGGTATATGTAAGAAGTTGCGTTTTAACTTGGGGAAAATTTGGAATCTGGTTAGAAACACTAAATTTGTATATATTTAGATTTAGGTGTTTAATTTAAAACATTGAAATAGATATCTAAAATATATATGCATTTTGGTTTGTGTTCTTGAAACTAAATAGGTAGGTGGTTTGAAAAACACATTATTTTTTTAGCAAAAGGATTTTAACTTTTAGAAATGAATTTGCCAAAATCATTTTCACCAAAATCACTTTCATTTGATCTCAACAAGCTACAAACACAAAGGAAATCATATTCTGGAACATGAATTTAGGAGCTCACAACCCCTGAATTTCTTGCTTCGACTCCTACTTTCTTGAAAATAGTTACTGGCTATTATGGACAAAACACTTGGTGATGTGGAAGGTCATTAATGAGATTTACCACCATTTGCTTGGGTTGCTAACTTTGCTTAGCTGAGTTGACTTCACTTTTGAATCTACTGAATTTGCCAAAATCATTTTCACCAAAATCACTTTCATTTGATCTCAACAAGCTACAAACACAAAGGAAATCATATTCTGGAACATGAATTTAGGAGCTCACAACCCCTGAATTTCTTGCTTTGACTCCTACTTTCTTGAAAATAGTTACTGGCTGTTATGGACAAAACACTTGGTGATGTGGAAGGTCATTAATGAGATTTACCACCATTTGCTTGGGTTGCTAACTTTGCTTAGCTGAGTTGACTTCACTTTTGAATCTACAAATTATAGAATCATATCCAATAAACACATGTTGACATAGGTTACCACCCATGTAAGTTAATTTTTTTTCTAGGTATGTACAACACTTCCTTTTTTACTAAAGTTTTTTTATAATTATTTTTCGTACAAAAAATAAATAAATAATGCAAGTTAGTATTTAAAGAGTTTAAAAATCTCGTAGCCTTTTTTTTTTTTTGGATAAACATGTTCTTCTCTTATAAATCATGTTAATCTTATTCATCTATCAACCAAAGATTGAATGTTACAAAGAAACCAAAGTGTGTGATTGTTTATTATAGAAATAGACTCACATTTATTTGGAAAAGTCAACTTGTGACAAGTTTCTTTTCCTCTCTAAACACTATGGTTTCCTTCATGAACTTTTGTGAAAAGAGGTATAAGCATTAGCATATCCTTCATAGTGTGGAATTTTGAAATTCAATCAAGTTTTCAACAAGTTTTTGGGATCAGAGAATGTGATAATGGCACAATACAAATCACATTTGACTATCTGACTTGAAGAGAAGATAGGTAGTCATTTTGTTTGAGTTCAACCCTTTAATTTGCAAATATAATATTGTTCCATATCATAATTGTTCTTGGTTCTGATAATGCACTTCTTAAACATTTACAAGTCATGAATGAAAATCCATGCAATAACAAAGGGAGGAATGACAAGGACATTTCTTTATCAGCAAGAAATCTTGAGTCATGCATCAAACTTGGATTTGGTTCCCAATGTTATGAGAGGTTATTCAAAAAAATTTACTCAAAACTCTAACCTTCGACCTTCACTCTTTGTGTGTGTTTAGTGTCTTAATTCTACCAACTTTCCCAAGCACTTGAAACCATGACCATTAAGAAGTGTCAAAAAAACCCTTTGCCTCTCAATGTGTGTTTAGTGTCTTAATTCTACCAACTTTCCTGAGTGCTTGTCACCATGAGAATTAACTAGTGTTCAAAACAATAATTCGCTCACCAACAAGAGCTTCAAAAATTTCTCATAAATAGACATTCAATGATTGTTGACCATATGCGAGAACCAATTAAGAGCACTCTTAATGAGACATCATTTTTTTTAAAAATTGGGTTTTGTAGGTCTCTTACAATCTTCATAGAGATTGCATTTTTCTAGGTTGATTCTTCTTTGTAATGGGCACCCTAGAAATGCCCAATAACTGAACCAACTACTAATAGAGATTTTAACATGTTTGCATAGATTTAAACCACATAACATGAACATAAAAAAAGGAATTCATGCAAATGAAAAATTGAACTACTACTGAAATATTATTAGTTCTCAAACTAATAAAATTAAATACATAATAAGTCACTAATTATAAAATACATAACAAACTATTCAACTCACTAATTACATCCAATTGGCCTATGGCTTGAAATGTGTCCAAGATGCCTATTAATGAGTTGATAGAAATGAATTCCAAAGGCCAAACCTCAAGGGAATGATGTCTAGAATGTCACAAGAGAGGATGAATGTCCTCTAATGCCAAGAACAAAACTCTACATCCATGTTCCTATCAAATGCAAATCACCATCATCTGATGCTAAACAATGAGGCTCTCACCTCTATTTATACTTTCCCTACACCCTTCTAGAAGGAAATCAAATATTAATTAATTGCAAGTACTAGAAGCTTCCCCCTTCTAATAATTAATGCACTCTCTAGAGACTCCTCCCTTGCAATACAATAATTAATTGTGCTTCTAAAAAATTAAATTACTAGAGGCTTCCCCCTTTCCAATAATTAATACACACTCTAGAAGCTTCTCCTTGATAATACAATAATTAATTAAATTAATTAAATATAAAGTCACCTTTTAATTTTTAATTTATTTAATGACTTTATAAGAAATTAATTTATTTTTCTCTTATGCTCCACTTAGCCTTTGGAGGACGTGAAGGCTAAGAACTCCACTTAGTTGCTAAAAGATGGGGACATTACAGTCCACCCTCCTTGAAATTGCTTGTCCTCAAGCAATCTCAGTCCTATTTGCTATAGCACCTGCTCACTCTCCCAAGTAGCATCTTCCTCTGGTAGATATCTCCATTTGACTAAATATTCTTTAATCAACCTGTTTCGCAGAGTCCTTTCCCTAGTATCTAGAATAGCCTCAGGAATCAATATGAGATTTCCCTCCTCATCTAATGGTGGCAATTCTATAGAAGGCACAACTCTCTGACTGATGACTTTCTTAAGCCTTGACACATGAAACACATTATGCACCTAACTGCCCTCTAGAAGCTCAATCTCGTAAGAAACCTTGCCCACCTTGCGAATCACTTTGTATGGGCCATAAAACTTAGGCTTCAACTTCTCTACTCCACTCTTCTTGAGCGATGACTATCTTTATGATTTTAGCCTCAAGTAAACCATATCCCCAAACTCGAAACTGTGCTCTATCCGGTGTTGGTTAGCATACAATTTTTGCTCATTTTGGGCTTGTTGTATATTCTCCTTGAGCACCCTCAAAATATCCTGACTATCCTACAAGAAGTTTTTGGCTTTGGGCACTCTTCTATCCCCCAAAACCAAATCCATGAAACTAGTTACTTCATAACCTTACAGTGCCATGAATGGAGTCATCTTGATGGACATATGATAAGTGGTGTTATAACAGTACTCTCCCATATGTAGCCATTTAACCCAAGCCCTCTGTTGTGTAGTCACATAGTTCCTTAGATATCCTTCCACCCATTTATTCACAATCTCTATCTGCCATCTATTTGTGGATGATAACTAGTGCTAGGTGTAAGATTTATACCACACAACCTAAACAATTCCTGCTAAAAAGTACTCATAAGTTTACTATCTCGATCAGTGACAATAAAACTAGGTAGCTCATGTAACCTGAATGTCTCTCTGAAGAAAAGATTGGCCACCTGTGCTGCTATGTAAGTGGATGGAATAGCAAGGAAGTTAGCAAAATTCATCAGTTGGTCAACAATCACATAGATGCAATCTTTCCCTTGTACTCGTGGTAACCCAGTGATGAAGTCCATAGAAATAGTTTCCCATTTCCTATTCAGAATGGGCAAAGGTTGTAACAACCTTGCAAGATATGTGTGTTCTCTCTTATTCTACCCACAAACTACACACTCCCTAACATGATTCTAAATATCATTCTTGAGCCCTTTCCATGTGAACTACTCATGGATCTACCTGTAGGTCTTAAAGACCCCTGGATGTCTAGTTGTAGGTGCATCGTGAAATGCCTTTATTATTATTTCCCTAAACTATGATGAAGGAATCAAATATATATCATATCCTAGAACTTAATCAATCCATCCATCACCACATAATGATCATCATGTATGGTGCGTGCAATTACTCCAGAAGCCTAAGTGTCCCTTGCATACTCTTCTGTGATCTTATTTCTCCAATCTCCTATAATCTTAGCTAGAGAACAAATATGATGTCTCCTGGATAAAGCATATGCCACCGCATTCTTGTTACCTTTGACAAACTCAATGTCAAATTCATAGGCTTGTATCTTTGTAATCTACTTCTATTTTCTATCATTCAAATCATCTTGGCTCATGAAGTATTTGATGTTGTTGTGATCAATTTTGATAACAAACTGTCCCCCAAATAGGTAGGGCTGAAACTTAGCCAATGCATGCATAATAGCCAACATCTCCCAATCATAGATGGAATAGCTCCTCTTCACTCCACAGAGCTTCTTTCTCTCAAAAACAATGGGATGCTTTTTCCTGCATCAACACTACCCCAATCCCATCTCCTAAAGCATCACAATGAAGCTCAAATGGCTTTGTGAAATTTGGTAGAGCTAGTAATGGACATGATAAGATCACCTTCTTGAAATGATTGAAGCTTCTCTAAGCTGCCCCTATCCATGTGAAGGCCCTTTTCCTCGCAAGGTCTATCAAGGGTGCAGTGATCTATGAAAATTCCTTAACAAATCTCCTATAAAACCTATAGAGACCAAGGAATCCCTTAAGTTATGTAAGATTCATAGGAGTAGGCCAATCAACAATAGCCCTAATCTTTTCAGTATCTACCCAAACTCCATTTGCACTGATCATATGCCTAAGGTATAGTAGCTCAATCATCCCAAAGTCACACTTAGATTCCTTGGACAACACCATCTCAAGATGTTGTAAATGCTCCTCCCAAGCCTTACTGAAGACTAAAATGTCATCAAAGAAAATCAAGAAAAATCTCCTAAGTTGCTCCCTAAACACCTGATTCATGCAACTCTAAAATGTATCAGGGGCATTGGTTAGCCCAAATGGCATAACCAAAAAATCAAAGTGGCCATAGTGAAACCAAAAAGATGTCTTCTTAATGTCCTCCTCCCTCATCCTGATCTGATGATACCATAACTGTTAATCAATATTCCTAAAAAAACATGCACCATGCAATTCATCAATTAGCCCATCTATTTGTGGGATGGGATATATGTTCTTAATGGTCCTTTTATTTAATTCCCTATAATCGATGCACATGCACATCGTTCCATCCTTCTTCTTTACCATCACTACTGCTGAAGCAAAGGGGCTCTTAATAGGCCTAATATGCCCTATTTCCAACAACTCCTTAATTGTCTTCTCTATATCATCCTTATGTTTCTTAGGATGATCATAGGGAGTAATCATAACTGGTTTGGCTCCCTCCTCAAGATCAATAACATGCTCTATCCACCTGTGGGGAGGAACCCCATGCGAAATCTTGTCAAATACCTTAGTGTGTCTATCAAGTATCTCCTAGATATCTGGTGGATGACTCTTTATGTGTGACTCTTGTGAAGTTGGCATAGTGAAACATTCTACTGCCAACTCTATGTTATTATGCTGAAAAGGTCTCTACATTCTCCTAAGGGAAACTACTCCACAACTCCCATTTGAAAGTCGTCAAAGTACAACAGTTCTTCCCTCATGCTAAAACCTCATCTCCAATTTTTCTAGGTTAAGTGTGAACTCTACTAGTGAGGCCATCCATGTCATGTCGAGGATGCCATCATAGTCTCCTGTGTCTACCACATAGAACTCATCCTCAAACTCATAGCCATCTCCAAACCTGATGTGAAGATTAGATATCTTTTGAGTGCAGAATAGTTTGTCACCATTAGCTACGATGACTCTAAACCCGATGTGCTCCTCGGTCTGTAGACCTCAGTTGGATAGTACCCCTAACCTTAAATGTAATTGCCTTCTGGGCCCCTGTTAATTGTGCTAATGACTTCTCATCCTTAGGAATACTACTCTCCTTTGTAGTGCTATCCTCATTTGAATCAGAGTGTTGATCCTCCCTCTCTGACTGTAACTCCTCTACTAAGAAATACTTCATTTGATTTTCCTTAGCCTTGAGAGGACATTTATGAGATAAATTCCAAGGCTCTTTGCAATGAAAACATAACTTCTTCTTTCTTAAATCATTCAAGGTGTCATTATCCAACTTATGTCTGTTTGGTTGAGCATCATTATGAACAATTTTTTTGTCCTTCTCCTTTTCTTTTTTCATATAAGGATCCCTATGCTGAAATCTACTCCTAAATGAAGAAGGTACTAAGTCACAAGCCTTTTTAGTGGCCTCTTGCAATGTAGTTGGGTCATGCCGCTTGACCCAACCTCGCAAGGGTTTTGAGAGTCCATCCATAAAAAATACTACTAACCTCCTCTCTGAAATATCTGTGACCAACAAAATTAAGCTCTAGAACTCACTGATATAAGTCTCAATTGATCCACACTACTTGAGTTGTGCCAAATCCTTAAACTATAATTCGGGATCCCTTGTATCAAATCTCTCTATGAGCTTCTTAGTGAACTCCTCGTAAGATGTAATCTAATTATATCCCAAGGTTACCATGCCATGGTGCCACCGGTCATGTGTTGGTCCATTAAAGTGAATAGTTGCATACTTTATAGCCTCCTCCTTAGGCATAATATTCAATTACAAGTATGTATCCATCTTCTGCACCCAAGCTAGTGTGATCATATTCCTTGAAGCATCATAATAAGGTAAAGAAAGTTTCCCAACTTTCTTTCTCAGCTCAAGGTTTTGAATTCTTCCTTCTGATTAGGGCATGTGTCTCATCCTCAAGTCCATGTAATCTCTGAGAGAAATGTCCACCTGAAACTCTGGTCCACTAGCCTCCCAATCCCTCCTGAACTGATCATGTAACTTCGTAATCTATGCTTCATTAACCAGTTGAACTGGATCTCTAGGTGGGATAGTGGGTAGAAGAGGTCTCAAGCTAGCTATTTGAGCTGGGCATGCAACATGTCTAAAGTTATCATCTTCATTCCCATTGTTGTCATGTCCATTATTACCATTAATGTTGCCTCGACCTCCATTATCATTGCCCCTATTATTATTGTTTCCATTGTTCGCATCACCTAGATTAATATTGATGCCCATATATCTAGCCATAAGCTGCAACATCATATCCATTCACCTATTCTACTCCTATTGCATACGTTGCCCCTCCTTTAATGTAACCCATAACCTAAAAATTACATTTTCCTGATCTGAATCTGTATTCTTGCCTCCATCTAATCCTATATTCCTATCATCTCGGTCACCCATACTATTGTCTTGTTCAAAGAATATCTCCTATGTGTCTATATGACTGGATTGTATGTCCCTCAGTACAGATGAGCTACCCTGTTCGTTCTACAAGTCTGAACTCCTACTTTGTCTTACTTTGGTATTGCAAAAATTATAAAGCCCTTGTCGCATGTTGAAACATAAATTCTTAAGATCTCCACAAGATGGTAGGACTTATAGCACTAATACCACTGAAATGGGCACCCTAGAAATGCCCAATAACTGAACCAACTACTAATAGAGATTTTAAGATCTTTGCATATATTTAAACCACATAACATAAACATATAACATGAACATAAACAAAGGAATTCATGCAAATGAAAAATTGAACTACTGCTGAAATATTATTCGTTCTCAAACTAATAAAATTCAATACATAGAAATTTGCTAATCATCAAATGCATAACAAACTGTTCAACTCACTAATTACATCCAATCAGCCTGTAGGTAGAAATGCATCCAAGCTGCCTATTAATGAGTTGATAGAAATTAATTTCAAAGGTCAAACCCCAAGGGAATGATGTCTAGAATGTCACAAGAGAGGATGAACATCCTCTAATGCCAAGAAAAAAAATCTACATCCAAGTTCCTATCAAATGCAATTCACCATCATCCAATGCTAAACAATGAGGCTCTCACCTCTATTTATACTTTCCCTAGACCCTTCTAAAAGGAAATCAAATATTAATTAATTACAAGAAATAGAAGCTTCCCCCTTCCAATAATTAATGCACTCTAGAAACTCCTCCCTTGCAATACAATAATTAATTGTGCCTCTAGAAAATTAAATTACTAGAGGCTTCCCCCTTTCCAAAATTAATACACACTCTAGAAGCTTCTCCTTGGTAATACAGTAATTAATTTAATTAATTAATTAAAAAGTCACCTTTTAATTTTAAATTTATTTAATGACTTAATGAGAAATTAATTTAATTTTCTCTTATGCTCCACTTAGCCTTTGGAGAATGTGAAGGCTAAGAACTCCACTTAGTTGTTAAAAGATGGGGATATTACATTCTTTGAAGTTTTAGTTTGTCTCAACAAGGTAGTGATTAGGTCTTGCTAACCTTGTTTATTTGAGGGGGCTCTTTTGTGACATCATTTATTATTTTTTTGTTTCTTTCTTTTGTTCCCTCTCAACTGCACTTAGAATATTTTTGTTTCTTGGACCCTCATCTTTTGATATCTTTTGCATTCCTCTTTTAGTGATGTTTTTGGAAACTCACATGCAAACAATAAATCTCGATTTGGTCATGGAAAGAAACCTTCAATCAAACTAGAAACCCTTAAACTAGGCTTAGCCACCACCTATCTAGGTTTTAAGAAACTTTTTTGGTCATTTCTTTATATGAATCATTAGTGTTGTGAGCAATCCCCCTAGCATTTGAGCCAGGCATTCTTATTACCTACACATGACACTAGTATTGAGCCTTTGGAAGAGATAATGTTGTCCAACTATTGTGATGAAGAAATAGCTTTTCCAAGGCCAAGGTTAGTTGGGGTAGTTCATGTACCTAGGGAATACCCAAATACACACTTCCTCCTGCCTCAAACCAAAATAAGCACAACCCAATAATCAATCTAACTTTGACTCAATTTTTATTTATTTATTTATAAATCAGACCTCAAAATTGTGTTTGAGGAATTGGCCATTGAATGGAAAATGAATCCAAACCCCTTCAAGTGTGCACATCCTAAAAGTACTGACCCTTAGAATTATTGTGATCTTGTAAGCCCTGATCCGTAGGTGTTAGAATTTTGTAGGACTCTAGTTTTTCCTTAGCTTTATCTCACATGAGAACTGGGTCAAAGATTGTGAGTCTTTACTGTAGCTCTTTTTTTGAACGAACATTTGATGAGAGCTTTATGTTTTGACATATGTTCCAATGCCACAATACTTTTCTCATCCAACTCTTCATCGTATACCAACAAATAAGAGGAGATTCCAATTGAATTATTCACTTTGGATCTATCTGTCGATAAGGTGCATTTTAAATATGTATGTAAGTCTCTTGGATTTTCTACGAGGAAGCATTTTATGACAGTGCTTCACTTAACAACTCCATTTCCTTACAAATAGTAATTGAATGAAAAATTTATTATCACCTAGTTCTCCAAGACCCATTGGGTAAGGAAGATTGATGTAAAGGAGGATCCATTGTTGCATACTAGGAAAAAGGGCATCCCAAATTTAGTCATGATATGTTCTTTAAGAAGGTTGGTGGCCACTTGTGTAGTGTAGTTCTGAAATGTTTTGGCCTCGGTACACTTGGTGCAATAGTCTAAGGCTATCAATATCAAAGCATTCCCTATTGAAGATGGTCTGTTTGGAGGCCCAATAAAGTCCAACCCCCACTTGGCAAAGGGGTGAACTTTGAAGACAGGTTGTAATGGAATTGTTTGATTTCTCTCTCTACTAGCACTAGTTTGACAGATATGACAGGACCACACATGCTCATATGTATCATTCAAAAGTGTAGGCCAATAGTATGTGGACCAAAAAATATGATGATTCATAGCTTTTGTTGATCCATGCCAAGTGTTGCATTTATTGTGATATTGTTCCAACACATCTTTGGCATCCTCATGATTCAATGACTTCAAGTATATCCCTTCATAATTTCTTTGGTAGAGTTTCCCATCTTGAAGCATGTAGGACTCACATTTCATCTTTAGGTCTTGTCATTGTGAACTAATCATGCCTTGGGCGTACCAATTATATAGGAGGTAATGCACAATATCTCAATTCAAAATATCTCATATGACCCCGTCATTGGTATACAAATAGTAGACTATGCCTTTTTCTACATTATTCATCATCATCTTGGTTAGGCATTGTCCTCATACTAACTTCATAGGTTGAATTTTTAGATCAAATTCTTGTAAGATGGTCATCCATTTTCATCTCCTTTCACCTAGCTCATTAAGTCAAACTAGGTAATTTATCCTATAAACTAATATAATGATCACTAGTAGTATTAATGTGTTAAGTTCTTATAGTAATCTACTATTCATAGATGCTATATGAAATTTTTGTTTATGGATAGCTAGTAGTGATATTATCTGGTTGGGTTTCTTTTAGTTATGGTTGTTTTTTATGTCAATGAATGGTATTGGAAAATCTTTCATTTTGTTGGTCTTCCTATTGTTGTTGGTTGAAGTAGTTTTTTTGCTTGATTATTTAGTTAGGCTAGTCACCAATTTTTGAATTCTTTTTATATCAAAAACATACACAAGTATGAGATTCTTAAGAGGAGGGAAATCTATAATTTTATGTTTTTGTTCTTGGTCCACAAAAAATGGACCTAGTTTCTCATTTGACCAAGAGAAAAGATAAAATAAATTTTATTTTACTGTCATATAGTATATCTTTAGGAAAAATCAGATTTGACATGTTTGAAACATGGATATGGATACTATATTAAATGAAATGTTGTATATTTTTTTTTTACTTAATAATCATAGTACATAATTAGAAATTTATAGAGATGAGAGAATTCATAGAACTCCAATTTATAATAATTTGAGAGTTGGATAAAATAGATAACTAAAAAGAATACATTTAATATGTTTCCAAAAATAATTTTTATGGTGATTAATATTTGCATGAATGAGTCAAAAGCATAGGGTATAAATAAAGACCATAAATATAAAACTTGATCAAAGGAAAAAAGATTAAGGACTTAGGGCTTTGATTAAATGGATTTAATAATGTGAAAAAAGAGTAATGGAAAAAGAAGTTCAATTATGACTCTCATACCATCCTAAATTGTAAGAACCTATAATTAGATGCTCAATTAATCCCCATTTTAGCTCTTTTAGGATTTTATGTTTGTTATGTCTAGTTGACCATCATACCTCCTACATTACACACTTTTTTTTTCCTCCTTTTTTTATAATATAATTCAATCCTGTTCTAGCTAGAGGATGAATCCTTGGTTAGGAAGAGGATGCTCATCCACTTTAGAAATGTTTTTCTCAAGATTTGGATTGGAGTTTTATCTATTGGGTATTAGTAGTAGTTTGCTATCTTTCCTCAAAATAATTAATCACAAGATATTGTAAGAGATATAAAAATGATTTATATCTCCTTGTTTTAGCAAGAACCAATCTCAATATTTTAGGTTCTCCTATAAATTTTCATTTGAGCATTCCAAATTACGTTTCAAGCATCAAATAATTTTTTTGAAGGCAATCTTCTTTATTTTAGATAAGAATCTCCCATGAACAAGAAGAGGATTCCTTCAATTAAGAAAGAAGATAATTGTCTCCGTCTACTCACATTATTCCATCACTTTCTCATAGAAAGAGCCTATCAAGCATAAAATTAGGGAAGAAATTTAAGGATTACTTGTGGATCTATGGTTTTATGAAACGCCTCCTTGACTCAACTTCATATTCCAAGACTAAAGTAAACATACAACTACATTCAAGAAAGAATCTTCTTAGACATCATCATCTAAGTATACATTTATGAAGGTATATATATTTAAAAGGTAGATTAAATATTTAGCTTTTTTATTTACATGATATGCACATATTCAATATTAACTATACTTTAAGGTTGATTCATTAACTGGAGCTATATATGCAAAAACTTTTTCAACCCTATTTTATGTGAGTAGGAAAAATTAATAAACACATTGAGAATTAATTAAGAAAGTACTCAATTAGATGAAATGGATATAAGTAAGATCAACTAAAAGTGAAAGAAATAAAATGGCTTTTGTAATCTTTTCCATGGAGTAGGGAGGCTTGGGCATCCTCTTCCCTGCATACTAGCTCCAAATTGAAATGAGAAGTTTGTATGGTCAATTGGTTATTGTTTTAGGTATCTATAGTTATAATTTTTTTTCTACCATTTTATGTTTCCTAAATCTTTTCATAGAAATTATTAATTATCCTTCTATCTTGGATCATCCAATCAATATCCCTTTTATTAAACTTATTCTAATAGATGTTTATGAAGGATCATTGGAAATCTTAAAACTTAAGTCATACCTTAAGCCTAGTGTCTTATGTTCATTTTTATTTTCCATTAGAAAGAGGATGGAAATTCAATCTCTCTTGTATGCATTGGCCCACCTCTTTTGTTCATTTTACATCCCCAAAGTTAACATACAACCCCAAATTTTAAAAAACTGAAATTAGTGAGCTTGAAATACATTGCTCAATTTTTTATTTCAACTCATGAATAAAAGTATATTTTTTCATAGGGCCACATTAAGAATGATTAGTTTAGGTTATATTAGCACAAGAGATAAGTTGAAATTCCTATTTGAATGGGAACTTAAGGAACGTTGAAAACATGGAAACAAATGAAATATTTTTATGGAGAATATTAGAAACTAATTGTAATCCAAAAACATTTTTCACAACCAAATAAATCACAATATAAAAGTTAGATTATATTCACGATCTTAGATTATTATGTTGTGAACTTAACTACCCATACTAGGTAATAAATGATCACTAATATGGATAATAAAATATAGATTACATTAGCTACAATTCGAAAAACAATATCTTTAACCATTTTCCACAACTAATAGACAATTGTAATGGAGATATCTATCATCCCACTCTATGAATATATGTACCACCACAAATCTATTTATAGACCTTGTAAGTTACCTTAAAAAAATTGAAGGAAAAACATAATATATTTTGATTTGTTCGTCCTTGCATAAGACTATAGTTTTCAGTTAGCTTTTTTAGTATTAGTTGAATTTTGAAAAATTGGAAAATTTAAAAATATTTCATTTAGTCTATTGTTTTAACCATTTTCCTATCAAACTAAATTTTGTGATTGTTATTTCTTGTTTTATTATTTATGGACATTTTTCCTATTCTTCTCCATTATTTGAGTGGGAAATTTCAGAAAAATTAAGAATGAGAAAATAGAAATGTAGTAGTGGAAGTTGAAAGAGTAATTGATGTGTCATTGACTATATCTACATGTTCCTATATTCACTCTAATGCATAACAACAATCTCCTTGATGTTTATAATTGAAGATTAAGTGCATGTTTTTGTTATGAAACATTTTCTTTTTTGTGGGCGAAGAATTGGACATTTAATTTAATTGGAGGAATGAAGAGAAACTTTATATTATGAGGAGGAAAGCTCCTTTATTCACTAAAATACATTATGAAAAATATCCTAAGGTTTCTCCAATTCTTATTTTTAACCAGCTGATGAGCCCCATGATTCCTCCTTCCCTGCTGCTTAATTCTTCATGCTTACCATTTTTCGCTAGGGCTTCATGCTCATTGATGAGTCTTTGTTATTCCTTCTTCAACACATATTTATTCATATGTGAGATTTTGGCCATGTCACCCATTGCCTACTACGGTTTCATGTTTGTTGACTTCATTTATAGTCAAATGAGTAGTCAATGGAGTATTTATATATGTTGACACACTTAAAGATTGACTTGTTGAAAGATACATATATCAATATGAATGGCTCTACTGTATTTGTATTCAAATTGGTTCATTAAATGGTATAAAACATATATGGCCATGCCTATGATTGGGTTTTTCTATTAAATGAAAGCATTTGAGTTTTCTACATTGGAAAGACAGTTTAAAAAAATAGTTGGTGGCAGTCCTTTATGCATCAAATAATTATTAATTATAATCATTAAATACTTGAAATGGTATTGGGAATGTAATAATGACCTTGAATTGTATGTTATTACAACTCAATTTGGATAAGACTATGAGCCCTAGGTTTCTTGTTCGCCAGAAAATCAAATCCTTCAATTCCCTTGAGCTACCACTTTTTAACATATTGATGATGAGAGTGTTTGATAGCAAAATAGTATGTGTTTATAAAAATTCCATCTCTAATGTCCCCAATTACTGAAATAGCTCCATAGAAAACATAATTCTGGATGCAGAAGGTGAGAGTCGAGACTCATAAATATCATCAAATTAACTAATCAATTATTTTTTAATAAGGAAAGGAAGCCCTTCACTTTTAGTTTCTTTTCAAGAAAGGTATGCATTTTCAGAATCAAAATTTTTAAGTGAGCCACTCGCTAGTAGTGCAGCTATTAACTTAATGTACCTAGTTAGTATTCAATACAATATAGAAGTTAGTTACATCTAAAAATCATCTAAAAAATTTTACTCCTATTTACCAAGGCTTTACTTGGATGTTATGTTTATTATCATTTTTCTCTTCTTTTGTTTCACTTCAATTTCCTCCATTTTTACCAACAAGCACATTGGATGGGTCATTTTTGCTAGAGGGTATAATGAATACCAGTTTAGAGACTACTCAAACTAATAAAGGTGCTCCCCTTAATACCATAAACCCATAAAAAAAATAAAGAAACAATATAAAATGAAAGAAAAATAATGGACTTCTTATTATTGCCACAAATGCAGAATTATAGAATTCACAAGTACAATATGCTAACCGACATGGGTGCCTTCATTATAGTAATAAGCAAGACTAAGCTACGAACTACCACCTAGAGTTGTCCTAGACAATGTTCAAGCCTTTCTTAAATAGGCAATTTTATGCCCCCCAAGAAGGTTCTAGAAATTGAAACTTAATACCTAGGGCCAAAAGTCCCTAACAATACATCTAGAGTCAGCCAAATACATCTTTGATAATTATTTTAGAAATTTTGGGTAACCCAACTTTGAAAGGCCATAACTATTGAACCATTGCTCGAACTGGCTATTATGACCACTTTTTAGAAATGATAGCTCCTAATCTATAGACTTAGTATGATGTGAGTGGCCTTCTGTCAAGTTTTCAGATGTCATCCTGGCACTCTAAGGCCTTCAATAGTGATCCTAAAAAATTTTCTCCTAAAATTTCCACCAAAAATTTGTAATAACTTCTCTGATACTTAAGCTGGAGCAATGAGATTTTTATGGTAGGCTTATAATTCTAAACTGAACCTTCATGTAGGAAATGAAAACATTCTTAGCTTGTATACAAACTTACTAAAAATAGTAAGCTCCCAAAAATAGTAACCACCATGTCTACTAGTCCTTATTAAAATAGAAAAGACTGAAAATAAAATATTTTTGGGTGATGCAAGATTGCTCTTACACCCAGGATGATCTTGCATCAGACACTCTGATTAATTTGAGAAGTGACTCCTTCAAGTCTTAGATGCTCAGAGGAAAACAAAGATTGTTAACCTCCCCCCTTGCTAGCCCACGATGAATCCTCTATTGGCCTCCCTTTCCATTTGACCATATATTCCTCATAAGTTCTATTCCTTATACTTTTTCCAACATGACTATCTATTATGTCCTCAATCTCCTTTGTAGCTGAACTAGCTGCTAGAATAATCCATTGCACTTTTATAACTTCATCTCCATCACCTCCTTCACAATACTTTGTCAAATATAAAATATTAAATACTGGTGAAATGTTCAATTCAGTAGGTAACTCCACTTCATAAGCATTTCCAGAATCATTCCTTTTCACTATCTTGCATGGTCCAAACTTCTTCATCTTCAACTTGTTATATGTACCCACTAAAAAATGTTCCTTTCACAAATGAACCATGACTTCATCTACATTTTGAAATTCCTTATACCTCCTTTTCACATCTACCTTAACCTTGTACATGGTATTCATCTTTATGATGTTCTTCCTCACCTCCTCATGGATGTTCTTCAAATGTTCAAAAAATTCCTCTACTTCAGCACTACTTATCTCTCCTTTATCCAACTGCCATAATTCAGAAGAATTTCTAGGTCTACTTCCATATACAATCTAAAATGGTGATTTACTAGTACTTTTGTTCATAGAATTATTAAATGTAAATTTTGACTATGGTAAAATCAGATTCCATCCTTTTGGTTTGTCCAAAACCAAACATCTTAGTAAATTTTCCAAACTCCTATTCACAACTTCTATGTGTTCATCCATCTATGGATGATGCTAGAAATACCTAACAAATTTGATATCTTGATCTGAAACAATACTCATTGGTAGACCATGTAGTCTCACAACATTTCTCAAAAAAACTCTGTGACATGAACAACATCTCTAGTCTTCTTGCAAGGAATAAAATGTGCCATTTCTGAAAACCTATCAACCACCACAAAAATGGAATCATGCCCTTTCTATGTCCTTGGTAATCCTAGAAAAAAATCCATGCCGACATCCTCTCATTGCCTCTCTAGCACATGTAATGACTGATACAACCCTATATTCTGTTTCACTCCTTTCACCATCTAACATACTCTTAAACTCTATACAAAATTCTTCACATCTTTCTATAGCTATAGCCAGTAATAATTCTCAGCAACCAAAGCTATGGTTTATCTTTGCCAAAATTTCTAGCCAATCCTCCATTATGCTTCTCCTTGATGAGATTCTCTCTCATTGAACTTCTTGGAATGCACAACTAACTTCCTTTGAACATCATATTATCCTAGATAATGAAATCCAATCACTTTGTCCTATCAAGTGTAATAGGTTTTGTATAAGCCTTCTATGCTTCACTAAAATTAGGATCATCTAGATACCAAGTACTGGGTTCTTTGAACCTAGCCACCTCTATCTACATTTTTGTCAGTAAAATTTGTCTTCTAGTAAGAGCATGTATAAATCTATTAGACTTCCCACTCCTATATTTCAAAAAAAATGTATAACTCTGCATAAACTCAACCTACTTCAAATGCCTCTAGTTTAGTTTTCCTTGACTATTCAAATATTGCAAAGCTTGATGATTAGTATACAAAAAAAAAAACTCTTTAGGGAGAAGATAGTGTCTCCACTTCTTCAATGCTTGAACTATAGCATAAAATTCCTGATCATAAATAGAATATTTTAATTTTTTATCATTCAACTTCTCATTAAAGAGAGAAAAAAGTCTACCTTCTTGGCTCAAAATAGCTCCATTTGAAGTACCACTAGCATCATAGTCTACTTGAAACACCTTGTTAAATTTAGGAAGTGCTAAAATAGGATGCTCAATAACTTTATGTTTCAACAAATTAAAACTCTTATCTAGACTCCTATAGTCCACTTAAATTCTTTCCTATCCCCTTTGATTGTTTGAGTCAGGGATCTACGAATACTACTAAAACCTCTTAAGAAGTTTCTACATAAAAACTAGATAATCCATGAAAAGATCTTACCTCTCTTGCCCTTCTTGGAGTAGGCAATCAAAGGATATCCTTCACTTTCTTTGGCTCCATTTTTAGACCTTCTACTAGGACTATAAATCCTAGGTACACCAACTCCTTTACAAAGCTACACTTCTTTGAATTTATCAACAAAATTTTCTTCCCTCAACTTATCAAACACCTTGTGAATATGGATCAAATGATCCTCCAATGTCTTACTAAAGATCAAAATATCATCTAGGTAAATAATGACAAACTTACCTAGAAACTCCTTAAGTACCTCATTCATGAGCCACATGAAAGTACTCAATGCATTGGTTAGCCGAAAAGACATTACTAACCACTCATACAATCCCTTTTATCTTGGAAGCAATCTTCTTCTCTTCACCTTCTCTGATACAAATCTAATGGTAACCAATCTTCAAATATATCTTTGTGAAATACTCAACTCCACTCAAATGGTCCATAATATCATCCATCTTTGGCAATGGAAATCTATAATTGATTCTGATCTTGATGATAGCATGAGAATCTATGCACATCCTCCATTCTCCATTCTTCTTTGGTGCTAATATGGGTGGTACAACACATGGACTTAGACTCTCTTAGATCAATCCCTTCTATAACAACTCATGAACTTATCTATTCAACTTTTCACTTTCTGCTAGTGTTGATTTGTGCATTGCCTTGTCTAGAAAACTAGCTCCTAGAACAAAATCCACCTAGTGATTGATCTTCCTCATTGGGGGCAATCCATCAAGTACATTATCTGATACAATATCAAAAAAATCTCCCAACATATCTACAACTTCTTTGGGTACCTCCTCTACTTCTTCTTTACTAACTTTTGGAATTATAGCAAAACAAATATGATTATGCTTCATACATTTCAGAAACATTTTTACATCAACAAAACATATTCTATCAGCATTACATACCTTTTCTTCTTTCTTCTTCAATGGCTTCAACTTATTCTTCACTTCGTCCTTGGTTAGAGTGTAAGTATTTTCTCACCCATCATGTACAACATGCCTGTCAAACTGCCACAACCTACCCAACAACATATGACATATATCCATAGGTATAATATCATATAGTACCTCATCTTGGTAGATTCTAATCTTGAACTTCACTGAGCATTTCTCATCGACAATGACCTTGTGGTCATCTTGCACCAAGCAATATAGTATGGATGCAGATGTTTCTATCTCTTCAACTTCAACTTTGTGACCATCATTTCTTAAACCAAATTTTTAGTACTTCCACCATTAATGATTGCATCACAACACTTATCTTCACATTTGCACCTTGCACAAAACAAGCTCCTTCTTTGATTAGGTTCATTCTCACCACCCAACAAGACTCTTTTATTAACTAGGACTTCTCTTTTGGCATCTTTAGAATGTGATGATCTTGCATCTTCATCAACATGTGTAACTCTAGCCTAGCCTTCTATTCTTTGATATGTCCTTCCTTGGCACTAGGAACATTCAAATACTCTATGCCCTTCTCCTTCATAGAGAAAACATTTCCTATAGAAGCCTCCTCTTCTAGATCCTTGACCTTTGCCTCTTCCTCTTGGATTTTGATTGTTATGATCATGGAAATGATTGGAATTGTTTCCCCTTTGATTCTAACTACTACTCCTAGCCTCATCCTTATTCTTCTAATCATCATTACTACCTCCATAAGATCAACCACCAAATCTTCCACTATGATTACTCTCGCTATTATTGTTGTCAAACTTCTAGCTTAGTTTTTCCTCAACTCTTAGGGCAAACTAGTATGCCTCCTCAATACTATTCATCTAAACCAAACCCAACTCATCTAGAATACATGGCCTTAACTCATTTAGATAATGGGCCACTTTCTCCTTATTAGCTTCTGCATGGCCAGTTCTAATGAGACCTCGGTAGAACTCTTCAGTATAATCCTAAACAAATTTTCCTACTTGCTTCAACCCTTGCATTTTCTTCAATAGATCAAGTTCATAATCCACATGAATTAATTTTTGCTTCATTTTAGCTATCATCTAGTCCAATCTCATTTTTTTCCCTTTCCCTTTGTATTTTTCTCCATTTGGTCCTTGTGCCACTAGATCTTTGCATGTCCCTTCAATTTTTCCTTCACAAACTTGACCCTATTAGGGTCATCAATATCTTCATATCAAAATACTCCTCTAGTTCATTTATGCAATCAATTAGCTCCTCTACGTTAAGATTTCCCAAAAATATGGGAACTTCAAACTTAGGTCTTTTCTGAATCTTGGAGATGGCCTTAAAAAGCCTCTCTTCGTTTAGGTTTAGAATTGCCTTTTCTTTGGAATTTTCTTCTACTTTTTCCTCATCCTTTATTTCATCTCTTATGGGATGATTTATTCCTCTAAACATTTTTTCTTCCAATGATTGCATTTTTCTTTGGAGGGCTCTAAAACCCTCAGGTTTAACACCTAAAGCTCTTCCACCATGCTCTCTTTGTGGAGGAATTTTTGCATTTCCACTAAAACCCTAGTACAAACTACCTCACAATTGGTGATATGTCTACATGCTCAACCCAAACCATGATCTTGGTGCAAACTACCTCACAGTCAGTGATCTATCCACACACTCAATAACTCTAGCTTTGATACCACTTGATGAAGGGTGCTCCCCTTAATACCATAAACCCATAACAAAAACAAAGAAAAAAATCAAATGCGAGAACAAAATATGGAATTCTTATTATCACCACAAATGCAAGATTACATAATTCACTTTACAATATGCTAACGCACATGGGCACTTTAATTACAATAATCTACAAGAATAAGCTATGAACTACCACTTAGAGTTTCCTAGACAATGTGCAAGGCCTTCTTAAATAGGCAATTGTATGCCTCCTAGGAAGGTTCTAGAGATTGAAACTTAATACCTAAGGCCAACAGACCCTAACAATACACATAGAGCTAGCTAAATACATCTTTGACAATTATTTTAGAAATTTTGGTTAACCCAACTTTGGAAAGCCATAACTCTCGAACTGTTGCTTTGATTGGCTATTATAACCACTTTTTAGAAATGTAAGCTCTTGATCTAGAAGCTCTAAGGAGAATCAATGCCATTTTATAAAATTTTTAGACCTCATCAGGCACTCTAAGGCCTCCAATTGTGAGCCTTAAGATTTTTCTCCTAAATTTTCCATTGAAAATCCACAATAACTTCTTTGATACTTAAGCTAGAGCAATGAGATTTTTATGGTAGGCTTATAATTCTAAAATAAGTCTTCATGTAGTAAATGAGAACATTTTGAGCTAGTATGAAAAAATTACTAAAAATAGTAACCCCATATAAATAGTAACCACCATGTCTACTAGTCCTTATTACAATAGAAAAGACTGAAAAGAAAATATTTTTTGGGTGATGCAAGATTGCTCTTACACCCAGGATGCTTCTGCATTACAAACTAACTACAAAAGTGAATGTAAAAGAGCAACAACTAGTAAAAAAAATCAAGATTTGCCTTTAGGATGCTGCAATATGCAACAAGCTTGATGATTAATAATTGCACACTTTTAATTTTATATCAAATAATTCATTATCATTGACCAAAAGTGCTCAATTTTGGTATTATTTCATCTAACTTTTATTTTAAACAATCTAGGCTGAAGTTTTATTGAAGATCACTTTTGGTGAAATATCTTACAATTATTTTAATGTAGGTGGTCTTCTGACTTAGATAAGATTTAAGGTTTTAAGTTTCAATATTTATTTAAAAAGTGGATCATTTGGACAAAACATATTAAGTTGTTTTTTTATTTAGTCAAGAAGATGTCAATACCTACAGTTAGTATGGACCAAAAAATATGGAAAGATGCAGTATTAGAGAAAATTCTAACAAGAAATATCATGCATAATAAATTTATAAATGGAAACCGAACCAATAGCTTAAAGGGGTTGTCCATTAAATTGGTTTAATTTTTAATGTTAATCTTAAATAAATATATTAAATGTAGGTTGATTGAAGGTGGGTAAAAGCACAAATCTATGTCACCCTTTTGTAAAGGAAAAGGCTAACAAAAGTATAACTATTCACCTTCAATGACATAAAATTGGGATTATTATTTTGAATTTAAAAATGAAGTAAACTAACGAAATGTTTAGAATTGGATAAAGTTTAGGATTATAATTTTTAATAATTATTTAGAATAAGAATTGATAAATATTCCTAATGTTTAAGACAAAAAATTTAGCCACTAAAAAACACTAAAAATTGGGGGTCTAGTTCCCACCACAAAACTATATGGAATTTTACTTATTTCCCTTTGATTTCAGACTATGTTATACATAATATATATAGCTAGAACAATCAAAAATAAAAATCAGCTTTAGATCTATATTTTCTCTCTTATAATGATTGAAATTTTAACTCACATGTAATCCATAGTTTTTATCTCCCACCACATTCTTCAAAACAAATCTATTCTAACAAGGAGAAAATTTATACATTCTATAAGAGGACTTTCTCCTCTAGAATGTCATATAATTTTTTAATTTTTTTGATATGATTTAATATTTTTTCTTTCTCAAAATCGACATCTTTACAAGTGTTAAAATATGTAATTTTAGAATTTGTTAAGTATAATATACTATATCTAATTAAAACACTATAAATTATATATGACAATATTCTTGACTTTGAGCTCTATAAAATGATGTTTATATGTTAATAAAAAAATCATAAAAAATAGCAAGAGTTATTGAAACACCACTTTTCTGAAATGATTTTAGTTCTTTAGTAATTGGATACAAACTAGTAGAAAATATGCATTTAATAGACATTTTCAATTGGAAAAGTGTGAGACCATATATAACTTAGCTAGAATGAATTAATCTAGATCATATGTTTGAAATATTTTGAGATAGAAATACTCAAATTCATTCATTCTGATAAGTTAGCCTAAAAGGTGACACAACTTTCTACTTTTACCTATGTAGGTGAACATATGTGCATATGTGCATTTTCTATAGATGTACTATTTTAAGACATAATTAACCTTATACTTGTTGAACTTACAAACTTATTAATATATATTGCACCTACACAAATTATTTATATGTTGGCTTGATTGGAGATGAAAATAATGACATAAGATAATTATTGTTAGCCCCAAGTGATGATTCAACTAAGATCACTATGAACGTATGTAAACAAGTCATATTAGTTATTCTATTTTCATCAATGTCAAAGTCTTAGTTGATTAGACATTATGATAATTCACTAGAATGCCACATAATTCAATTGGTGAAGAGCTATTTATTTATGAATAGGATTTGAAGAAAGTATACTGAGGACAAAGTTTATAAGTATGGTATTTAATGGGAACATGGATGGGTTGGATAGTGATAATGTAATCTTGGATTAACAGTGTAATATTGCAATGTAATGATTTATATAAGCTACATCGAATACCAAGGTGAAAGAAGGAAGATAGTGTTCATTGAGTGACTATTGTTGTCACTAGGTAGTTGGCTAAGAAAGTGAAAGTTCAGTATTAACCGAATGATGCATTACCCGAGTGAAATGATGTCTTCAAAAAGTAAAAACTAGAAGAACAAGTTATTAAAGATGGAATTTGAGGCCAACTTTGGTGAAAATAAAGAATGTTCAAGAATTTCAAAGGCACAAATCAAAGTTTGTTACAAGATCTATGACTAGAAAAATACAATGAAGATCTAATGATGGAGTTTGAAGAAGGATAAGGATCAGCACAAAATTATATTTTCTAAGTAACTATATGCAATGAACGTTAGATTGATGATTCTGGTTAAGAAGAAAAATCTAGAAGAATTTGGAAGCAAAGAGACTACTATTTAAGGAGTATATGAGAAATTTTTTTGTTTCTAGTTGAATGCTAATTGAATATTATGAATGAAGATCAAAGTGAAAATTTCTTGAAGCTCAAAGAATCAAGGTGAACCAAGTGGAGAAAAGAGGAGATCAAAGAAGAGTTAAGATAAAGTAAAAATGAGAAGGTTGGAATCAACCAGTAAAGAGATCAAAAGAAAAGAAATCAAGAAGAGACCAAGCAAAACAAAGATAGAAAGGTAGTGGTCAAGCTTATAGATTAGTTTTATTATTATTTTCTTACCATTGTAGCATAAAAATATCTTAACCAAGTGGATATAAGAAGTCTATGAAATTATATATGGTAACATTTAATAGTGGTGTTTCTAAATCCTTTAAAGTGGACCACTCTTTAGAAAGGATCAAGGACTGACAAGGTCTAGATGATCTTTTATTGTAAATCCTCTAACAAGGTGACATTAATAATGTGTATGTAAACTTTTAACAAGGTTGACTCCTAGAAGAGCTCACTTGAGAAGAGTGAATAATTTTGAGTTTCCTATCTTAGGTGTTTTTTCACTTTACAAGGCTTCCACATGAAAATTTTTGGTGTCAAATATGTGATTATTGTTATTTTACAAGCTAATATTTATGATATTTTCTTTTTAAGTCTACTCAAAAAATGATTTGTAACAACAAGGTAATGAAAATATTTTAATATTGATAGTCAACAATAAGAGGAACAATAAATTAATATTCTAGAGTGAAATGATTATAATCGTTAATTGTTAAATTGAATGAGATCACCAAGTAAATGATTTTAATGTTAGTTAAGTTTGATTTGGTACTAAATATTTTGAAGGGATTATAGGATAGCTAAGCATTTCTATTTCAACCCCACTACCCCTTTTAGTTATCTAACAATACGTATTAGAGCACAATGCTTGGAGAAGTAATTTCAAAGGAACATGAGATAAAAATCCAAAGATGTATAAGAGAGAGATACTAAAGCTAAATAAGGAGAATTTCTCATCATAGAAAGATATATTGAGGCTACACCTATCCAGAGTTGGAGCTAATATAAAAAACTAGTTGGACATTGAATACACTTCACCTATTGTAACTATGACTATGGAAGAAATGATTGAGAAGAAAAATCCCAATAACCAGATGGTTGAGATTGCATCTGCACTTAATGATGTCAAGTTTGAAAATATGAAGAACTATACAAATTTTAAGCATATGTAGGACAAATTGGCACTTTTACAAGGTGGAAATTGAAATGTCCTGAAAGCTAAAGCTAAAAGTCTTAGATGCAAGTATGATGAAAGAGAATAAAAGAAGGTGATAATTTTGCACAATATGTGAACCAAATCAAATAATATGTGAGTACAATCAAATCTTCTAGAGGTATTATTAGTCATAGTGAAATTTTAAGTAAGTTCCTAGAAATCTTCTTCTTGTTTAAGCTATAAAAATTTTTGAAATTCAAGAAGTAAGAACTTTTCTTGGTAATGTTTGGATACTTTCTAGCTTAGTTGGTTGGGCGAATGCATTTCAATCGAGAAATTATGATAATAGTATGGTTACATTTGGAAATTATTTAAATACTTCACTAAGTATTGGAAGTTCAAAGAAGGAGAAGAAAGGTAAGGAAGAAAGTGAGTATGAATCTAAAGATATTGTTTTGGATGAACTTGAAGCATTTCTTACTAGAAGGTTTTCATGAGTTAAAGGTAAATTTCCCCGTGATTTGTTTCAAGTAAAATGAAGTTGGTCATTTCCTACTAAGTGTCCTAACCAAAATTAGAGTGAAAAAAATATTAAAAAATATTACAAGAACAAAAAGAACAAGGAATACAAAGCCAAAGGAAAGAAATCATGCCATATTTCCAAAGAAGAGCACATCAAGTCCAATGTTGATGAAGAAAAGGAATTAGTAGAGATGGTATATGTTTCTGTCAAGGATGATTCAAATGGAGAAAGGTATGTGAATGAAACTATCTACCCTTATTTCACATGTGAGCAAGCATGATTCATGGATTATAAATATTGTATTCTCACATCATATGAGTTGTGACTTAAGTAAGTTTTAAAAACTTGAACAAATTGATAACAGTGGAACTATTAAGTTAGGTAATGATGTAGTATGTCCAGTGAAAGGAAGAGGAACATTAATTTTGAATGATAAAATTAGATTTGATGATTCTTACCAGGTACAAGAACTAAAGTAAAATATTTTGAGTGTTACTCAGTTGAACAATTTAGCTCACAAAATAGAGTTTCAGAATAGAAAAGTCAAGATCTATGATGATGAAGGAAATCTAATTAAAATTGGGATGCAAAACAAAGGTAACTTATTTTATTTTGTTCCTACCATTGAGACATATTTATTTTCTAAAGTTGATGATGTATCATTGTGTTAAAAATATTTGTGTCATTTAAACTTTTAAAATATGATGAAAGTTAGTAGAAATAAAAGAGTTAGAGGCTTGCTAAATCTGCAAAAGCATAAGAATGCTATTTGCAAATAATGTCAACTTAATAATATGACAAAATAAAGCTTTTCAAGAAAGACACACACTTCTAATGATTTTTTGGAGCTTGTGCGTACTGACTTTTGTGGACCTATTTGTACAAAAAGATATTATGTTGAAAGATATTTTATCTTATTTGTTGATGACTATTCTAGAGTGATGACTATCATGTTCATAAAGTTGAAATCAGATCCTTTTGAGATGTTCAAATTGTAAAAATCCAGAGTTTATAAAGACAATGGTAAATTATTGAAATGTTTATGATGTGATAGAGGTGGTGAATTTATCTATATTGAATTCACTAACATTTGTGCTAGGAATGGTATCAAGAGATAGTTCAATGCATCGAGGACACCACAACAAAATATAATTGATGAGTGAAGAAATAGATCATTTTTTGATTGCACAAGGATATTTATGATTGAGAAAGATGTTACAAAAATGTCCTGGACATAATTTTTTAGTATTGTTGTTTATACTCTCAACTAATTTTTGTTGAAGAAAGGAATAAACAAAACATCCTATGAATTTTGGTATGGTCATGCACCAAATGTAAGTAACTTAAAAATACTTCAAGGAAGTATGTATTACATTCCTAAGGATGAAATGAATGGTTAACTTGATTTAGAAGGAGATGAAGGTATATTCCTTAACAATTCATCTAATAGAAATCTTATAAATGTTTGAACAAGGCTAGCTGAAAAAATGCTTGAAAGTGCAAATGTAAGGACTGATGAGTTTTTAGAGAAGAATGATTTGAAAAAAAAGAAGGAACTTAAAGAGTAAAACAAGTTTGTGTATGTGTATGAAGTTCTACCAGAGACACTACCCAAGTTACAACTAGGAGTTAAGGAAGTTGAACCCTCTATTGAGTGAAGAAAATGTTAAGAATGAAAAATTAGAACCCATTTTATCCAAATATGTGAGAAAGAATCATTCACCCAAACAAATCATTGGAGATAAAAGTGCTTGGGTATTGATAAGAAATAAATTAATAGACAATACCTATTTGATAGTTGATTTTGAATGAATAATAGTTAAGGATGCATTGGATAATGAGAATTGGATTAATGCTACAAATGAAGTGATTATCAAATAGAGAAGAACAACAAAGGGACATTAGTACCAAGACCTATGGACAAGAATTTGACAGGAAAAAAATGGATTATTAGAAATATGTTGAATGAAAATGGAGATGTGGTGAGAAAAATTGCAAGGATGGTTTGCAAAGGTTATGCTCAAGATGAAGGAATATACTATGGTGAGACTTTTGCACTTGTGGAAAGATTGGAAAGTGTAAAAAAAAATTTCTCCTATGCTACCTACAAGAAGTTCGAAGTATATCAATGGATATCAAATCTGCATTTCTAAATAGAATACGTGAAGAAGAAGTCTATATAGAACAACCAGAAGGATTCATTAAACTTGATTAGAGGAAAATGGTTTGGAAATTGAATATAGCAGCATATGGACTGAAATAAAAGCTTAGAGAATGGTATGAAAGATTATATTCCTATTTGATTAAGATTGGATTTTCTAGAAAAAGTGAAAATAGTAACTTCTATTTGAAATGTGAATCTAATGATATAGTGTTGATTGCTCAAATATCTATGGATGATATTATAATTGAAGGAAATGACATGTGATGTAATATATGTTATAATAAAATGAGTAAGGAATCTTAGATATAAATATTTGATGAGATAAAAAATTTGATTGATCTACAATTTCATGAAACAAAGAAAGGCAAATGTGTGACTCAATCTATGTATGTAAGGGAAATCTTGAAAATATTTGGAATGGATGAGCCTAAAATATTGTGGTTTCACAAAATATTCCCTATTTCAAGTAGAAATGGGGACCCGCTACTTTATTTTTTCTTTTAAGATCCCTAGTCTGGGGTCTGAGTCTTTTTCTAGTGTTTTTTGACCTAATCTAGGTCTTAGCTTGAAAAACTAGTCTTCGAAAGTCAATTTTTTGAGGGAAGAAGTTATTTTGCAAAAGGAAATGGCGCACCGACACACCTCCCTAGGTGCACTCATGTGCTAAAGAATGGAGAAACTGCTCACAAAATCTCAGCTGCGAAGATGTGTAGCAATGCAACTGTGCACCCTTCAACTCGTCACTTGCTTTTTTCCAAACTTTGAGCTTTGCATCATGCACTAGTTGAGGTGACCTCCTCTTCTCTCCTACCCACACAAAATGCACAAAACAAAAATTATGCTTTAAATTAAGGTGTGCAATAGCACACCTAATTAGGTGCACTACTGCATTCCTTACTTTTTCATGTAAAACTGAAAAAAAAACTCAAAAAAACTTAAACAAAAACATTCATTTAAGGTGTGCAAGAGCTCACCTACTACTGCAAACCCTTAAATACTTAAACCTTTCTATGATAAAGAGATCATAGGGTGCACATCAACACACCATAGAGGTGTGTTGTTGTGCACCCAATGCATTAAAACTTAACAAAGAATGATGCGCACCAGGTGCACCTCAGTGCTACACCAGGTGCACTCTTGTTTTCTTATTAGAGGTTTGAATGATGTTTTTATGTGTTTTGCAATGTTTTTTACGTTATGAATTTTTTCTATTGTAATTAGGGTTTCTGTTAAGGTTTCATTTTGAACTCTTTGGACTAATGTTTACTTCTTTGTGTAGGTAAAAAGGCATCCTTAACTTGTTGGGGTCATAACTTTTGACCTAGAGCTCAGAATTCAAAACCATTTACACCCTTCGAAAGTAGAACAAAAAATCTAATTTTAGTCACAAAAATAGTCAGCCTTCAGTTGTCCAATTTTTGGGACTAATGAAAGTTTCAACTTATAATTTTGAGTAGAAGACATCCAAAAAAGCATGTTAAAAATGCTTGGAAAATCTTGTGAAAAGTTTCAAACATTTGATCATTTTGGATAATGTGGATCACCTAGTCTCTAACTAGGAAGGATTAGGCATTTAGAGAGAAGAAAGAATCAAACAATTTACATTGAAGATAAAAGATACAAAGGTTGGACACATGAACCAGAACTGATTTTTCATCTTATGCAACTATTAGTAACAAGATTCGACACAGGTGCCTTGGGATTTTAGAAGCAAAAGGAGTTCAAGTCTATGAATTTTTTTGGCTATAAAGAGGGTATAAATCACCAAAAGGATAAATGTAAGTACACAAAAATGATCTAAAACCCCATTTGAGCAAGACCCAGAAACCATTTTCGAAACTGAGAACTTTGATTTTTTGGTGAAATTAGCACCTTGTGCAAATTTCTTCTGAGTTGCACTGGTGCGCTAGGTGCATAGGTACACTTTTATAGTGTTGTTTTGAAATATTTTTAAAGAAGTTAGAGGTGCACAAGGTGTGCAGATGCACTTTTTCAATGGTGTTCTGGAATTTTTTTGAAGAAGTCAGAGGTGTGGTGGCAGTTAACTACTAGTTCTAAAATTAGAGCTTTACATGCATCAGAAACACATTCTAATGATAGTTTAACTCTTGAAAATTCGTAGTTAAGGTGGAGCTTCTATTTTTACCACCTCTAGAGACTCCTACATTGTCTGATAGCTTTCTTCTTCTTATTTTCTCATGCTTTCTTTTTTTTAAGACATGTAAATGCTCATGCACCCATTAAATGATTTAAACAAGTGTGGAGTCCTACTTAGCACCATTTAGAGAGTTAGTTTGTACATAAGTAAATTTGTTTTATTAGTTTAGAAGCATGTGTTTACATAAAGGGATCTCTCACACTCAACACAAATTAAGGAGAGAATTTCTTATAAATTCTAGAATGTAATATGTATTACGGGTCACCGTTATTTTGAAATAATATATGCTTTTTGTGCTCTCATTTGGAGTGTAGTAATTCTTGCCTGGGTATGTTATATTTTGTGGGTGGGTGTTCATGAAACATAATTGAGCCAAAAGTTAATTGCATTATTTCTGGTTGTGCAATCTTTTAATTCTAGAATTTTCTATGTTTTTATGAGTTCTCCTGACATATCTAGTTTGAGAAGAGATCACCCATTTTGTTCCTACATAACTTTTTGCCTCACATGAGCACACTTTTTGTGGCCTTGTGATTTGATGAAAAGTAAAACATATTACGGTTGCTCAATTCCCATCATTGATTGCATCAATGGAATTGAGGAAGCACTGCTCCTACTTCCATTGGTTACCCACAGATTTCTTCAAAAGCTTAACTTGCAGATACATTGTTTTCCATGGATTATGTCCATTATGATTTAATTTTCATGTTATTTTCTTTACTAACCCCTTGGTTAAATTAGAAATTCATATAGTTACATTGTTAGATTGAATTCATCATAAAATAGAAAATACAAAAACATAGTTTTTTGTGTGTTTTATTGTTTTGAAGTAGGAAATAAATTTTACATCTTATCCAAAGTCATTTGAACCAACAAAGGCCTCCTCATGAACACTCACATTTATCTTCAGTTGAGCAAATTCTGGTAGGCTGCAAGATCACCCAGAACCTTGGAGTTGATCCCCAAGATTGACTTTTCAAGAGAGGCATTTGAAAAGATTCCTGCTATTAAGCATCGTGCAAAATGAAAGCTCAATAAAAGTGGTGCTAGAAGGAGGGCCTAAAAACCATTCAACTCAAAAAACCCAAGTTGGTGTTTGAAAATTCCACATTTTTTGAAAAAAAAAGTCTGTGAATTTTTCAGCAGCTACACTGATGCACTAGTTTGAGAAAGTGTTCTTCCTTAGAGGTGTTCTTTTCTAGAATAAACACAACTTCCTAGAACTCAATCACTTTCACAAGCATCATAGTGATAAAGGGATTCCAAGAAATCCACCCATTTACATTACAAATTTTTTCATCATCATCCACTCTATGTACTACTTCACACATTCCCATTATTATGCACCACGTCTTTATTCAATGCCCAAAGTTCACCTTTGAATCTAATTGGTCCATTACATGACTTGCCCAAAAATCCTAAAAAGTTTTGGCCATGGTTCATCTATGGAGAATCACAAACTGTAGAAGATCATACTGAAATTTTCAAGGAGATCTGTAATTGAAACTAGATTTAGCATATGGATATGGCATGCCATCTTTATCCTTACACTTTAGGGGAAACGACATATAATTGGTACCTCAATCTTCCACCGGCATCACTAAGGGATTGGAACTCTTTTCAAAGAAAATTTCTAGAACAATTCAAAATCTATATTGAACTAGCTATCCTACACCATTAGTTCATCTCAATTAAGTGGCATTCCCACAAGAGTATTTTACATTTTAATCATTGCTTCTATAAGATGTATCAAAGAATGGAGTTTCCATACATTGTACCACAAGATGCTACCATCCAAATCTATTTTGAAACAATGGATTCATTAACTTTTATTTTTCTAAGAAGGCTCCAACCCAAAGAAATTGATACCATTGAAAAGGTCTTCAAAGAGGTTGTTACATTCAAAAAATAGGTTATGGCTACTCTAATGCCAACAATTACATACTCAATGTATGAGCTCCAAAAGACTGCTTTCTTTGAGCAAAAGGTAGCTGCATCTATTGAAGCAAAAAATAATATGGCTAGAGAGTTTAAGGACATGAAGGAGATGTTGTCTCTTTTATTCAATGAACTCATCAAAATAAAGTTGAATTCTTGAAGAAATCAAGGTGATCATCTGAGACAACTTGTTGCCGAGAACAATTATTCTCAAAATCAAAGCAAAAATTTCAGCCTTTATAGTAACATCAACAATGAGAATAATGGTATTACAAGTATGAGTCCAACTAAAAATGGATATGGGTACAATGATGTTTCTCATCAGCCTTCTCAAATCATGGAGAAACAACATTTGCAGTTTAGTGCAATGGTGTTTGAATCATATGATAAATATGCAGGAGGACAAAATGATGAAGATGGTCAAGAGGAGTTTTTTTCCCCATTCAATGAAGAAATTCTTCCAGGTGTTGATATTTCAATAAGTTTGGACATGCCTAGAAATTTTGAGGACATAGAAAATTTTTAAGTTCCAAAACTCCATGAAGTTGCAAAAAGTGATGAAAATATAGAAGATCCTAAAGTTGGTAAGATTTTTGAATCACGAAGTCATCAAGAAAAGGATACCAATGATTCCTACTATGATATTGATTCCCCATTGGATAATGATAAGATACCTCCCTCAAAACAAGACATGTCATTTAAAGAAGAGATGGATAGAGTGCTTAATTTGGTTTCCAACTTGAGTGCGGAAATGTCTACTTGGGGGTATTCTTATCATATACCAAACCATGCAATAAATGATCATGTCAAATCCACCCATTTGGGTTCCATTCAGAAGAAAGTTGTCTTGATTCCTTGGTAGCTTGCTTGGGAGATTGCAATGGAGGGAAAGTATGATTTTCAATAGGCTTCTTTGGGATATGAGGCAAAAAACATCTTGGTTGATGATAGTAGTGAATCCTGTAATTAGAAAGGAAGGTCGATGATTGATTTTTCTAGTCTGGAGGAACCTAAAGTGTTTCCATGTGTGCATGGATTTGTATACCAAGAGATAAGAGCACTAGAAGGAGAAATTACAATGTGTGAGTATACCCCTATGGTGGGAGACTTGCTAGATCATGTGATATATTTCCATTATACCTCTTAGTTTGATGATTTTCAATTTGAATATGATGCTAAAGCTAAAAGAATTTGTTTGTAGATTAATCATGGTCATGGAGAGTTACCACAACTTCTTATTTTATGTGATTTATGCTCAAAATTTCAACCAAGATTGGTCAAATTTTATTTTTTAGAGTACAAAGACAAATCAACTTTTCTTAGGACTATATGGGGTGGTTCATTAGTATTGAACATCATGAGAAATCTACTGACAACCACCCCATATTCTTATTATTCAAGGTTTTCTATGGATAAGTTTTTGTTTTTGTTTTTCTTAGTCTTTTTTTAGTCTTTCTAGTTAGGTGTTAGTTTTTGTTAAGTCAAGTCTTTTTGTTTCTTTTTCTCTTTTAGTTGTGTCAGTCTGGGGATTTGATGCAATCAAGACTCATTCTTGATGCATTTCATAAATCACTCCTTGTAGTTTCAAGTTTTTGGAAGAGGCATTTCTTTGTCAAACAATTTTAAATATTTTTTTTCTTATACGGAGGAATGGATGTTACTTATAGTAATAGGTGACTTTTAGTCTTCAATTTAGAGTTACAACTCAACAAGTTTTCAACACTTTGCAAATTTAAAGATCGACTATCTCAGGTGTTTTCAAACCAAGGATGAAAGAACCATGGGATAGTCTGAACTAGATAATAGTTCAAATGGAAGGATCTTCTCAAAGGAATTTCTAAGATCCTTGTTTGGGGTGAGAGTTTCTAAAAAAGTTCTTAAAAGAGGAATGCAAGGGATGTTCAATAAATATTGAATCTGTGAAACGACACCAATGTATTTTCCACACAGCCTAAGCATGGTTAGGATATATAAAGAAAATAAAAAAGAAAGAAAGGTGTTAAGAATGAAGGATTCTACAAAGTCTATGAAAGGTAATCTGATTATTGGGATATGCACTCTAAAGAAACTATCCAGTATTAAAATCATTGCTTCATCGAAGAATCAAATGGAAACATGTGAGCTACCTGAAGAATATATCCAAAAGGTTACCCAAGACTTCAAATAAAATTTGATAACCCGCTAATAGCCCACTGAACTAATTCTCTCATAAAGGTAATATAAAGGATAGATAAATAGTTTTCGTCAAGATTCCTGATGGTTGGATTAGATGGGGTGGAAGATTGCTTCCAAGTTGTCAAAATTTTTTGATAGACTACATTCTGAGATGTTGAAGGAAATAGATACACTAAACACACATTAAACTTGGAGATTCAAGATTCTAAGGTCTTGATTGTAAAGTGACTTGAAATATGCTTGGAATGTTTCAGATTTAGTTGGTGTTTGACACATATTAGAAGAATGTTTGTTGATGAAGAAATGTCTTTGTCATTTCTCCTTTTTGTTGGGGCTATTTTTTGTGGTTTCACAAAACATGCCCCATTTTGACTAGAAATGGGGACCCACTACTTTATTTTTGGCTTTTCAGATCCTTAGTCTGGGGTTCAAGTCTTTTCCTAAAGTTTTTCAACCTAATTTGGGTCTCAGTTCAAAAGCCCAGTCACTAAAAGTCAACTTTTTGAGGGAAGAAGTCATTTTGCAAAAGAAAAAGGTGCATTAGTGCACCTTCCTAGGTGTGCTAGTGTGCCAAAGAATGGAGAAACTACTCACAAAAGGTTAGCTAATAGATGCAGTACATTAGTGTAGCTGTGCACCCCCCAACTCTTCACTTGCTTTTTTCCAAACTCTAAGCTCTGCATCATCATGCTAGTTGAGGTGTGCCTCCTTCATTCTCCTACCCACCCAAAAAACACAAAACAAATGTTAGATTTTAAATTAAGGTGCATGGTAACACACCTAATTAGGTGCACTACTATGCACCTTACTTTTTCATGCAAAACTTAGCACACCCTAATTAGGTGTGTTACTGTGCACCCTTAAATACTTAAACCTTTCTATGATAAACCTTTATATGCACCCCATGCATTAAAACTTAACAAAGAATGATGTGCATCAAGTGCACCTCAGTACTACGCCAGGTGAGCTCTTTTTTCATTATTAGAGATTTGAATGAGGTTTTTGTGTGTTTTGCAATGTTTTTGCATTGTTAGTCTTTTTTTCCATAATTAGGTTTTTTTTTAAGGTTTTATTTTCAACCCTTTGGACTAATGTTTGCTTCTTTGTGCAGCTAAAAAGGCATCCTTAACTTGTCGGGGTCATAACTTTTGACCTAGAGCTCAGAATTCAAAATTATTTACACTATTGGAAAGAAGAACTAAAAATATTATTTCAGTCCCTAAAACAATGAGCCTTTAGCTGCCCAGTGTTAGGGACTGATGAAAGTTTCAACTTGAAATTTTGAGCAAAATACCATTGAGAAAGCTAGTTAAAAATGCCTAGAAAATCCTGTGAAAAGTTTCAAACATTTGATCATTTTAGATAACGTCAATCATCTAGTCTCTGATCAAGAAGGATCGAGCATTTAGAGAGAAGAAAGAATCAAGCAATTTGCACTAAAGTTAAAACATACAGAGCTTGGATACATGAATTAGAACCAATTTTTCATCTTATCCAACTATTAATGACAAGATTCGACATAGGTGCCTTGGGATTTTAGAAGCAAAAGGAGTTCAGGTCTATGAACATTTTTGGCTATAAAGAGGGTATAAATCATCGAAAGGATCAAAGTAAGTACAAAAAATTAATCTAAAATCCCATTTGAGAAAAACCCAGATATCATTTTCAAAATCGAGAACTTTGATTTTTTGGTGAAATTAGCACCTTGCACAAATTTCTTCCAAGCTATACTGGTGCACCAAGTGCATAGGTGTGCTTTTTCAGTGTTGTTTTGAAATATTTTTCAAGAAGTCATAGGTGCACCAAGTGCACAAGTGCATTTTTTCAATGGTGTTCTCAAAACTTTTTGAAGAAGTCAAAGGTGCACTAACAGTTAATTGCTAGTTCTAAAACTAGAGCTCTCCAAGCATTGGAAACTCATTCTGATGCTAGTTTAACTCCTGCAGATGCGTAGTGAAGATGGAGCTTCTATTTTTTCCACCTCCAGAGACTCCTGCATTGTCTGATAGCTTTCTTCTTCTTATTTTCTCATGTTTTCTTTGTTTTAAGACATGTAAAGGCTCATGCACCAATTAAATGATATAAACAAGGGTAGAGTCCTACTTAGCACAATTTAGAGAATTAGTTTGTACATAAATAGATTTTTTTGATTAGTTTAGAAGCATGTGTTTGCATAAAGGTATCTCTCACTCAACACAAATTGAGGAGAGAATTTCTCATAAATTTAGGAATGTAATATGTATTATGGGCTGCCGTTATTTTGCAATAATATATGCTTTTGGTGCTCGCATTTGGAGTGTATTGATTCTTGCCTAAGTGTGTTATATTTTGTGGATGAATGTTCATGGAATGTAATTGAGCCAAAATTTTATTACATTATTTCTGGTTGTGTGATCTTTTAATTCTAGTGTTTGCTATAGTTTTATGAATTGTGTTGACATAGCTAATTTGAGAAGAGATCATCGATTTTGTTCCTACATAACTTTTTTTCTTGCATGAGTGCACTTTCTGTGGCCTTGTGATTTGATGAAAAGTGAAACATCTTATGGTTTCTAAATTCCCATTGATAATTGCATGAGTAGAATTGAGGAAGCATTGCTCCTAATTTCAATGGTTACCCATAGATTTCTTCGAAAACTTAACTCATAGACACGTTATTTTTTGTGGCTTAAGTCCTTTAGGATTTACTTTTCATGTTACTTTCTTAAACTTCTTCTCACCCTATCTTTGTTATTTTCTTTACTGACCCCTTGGTTCAATTAGGAATTCATATAGTTGCATTGTTAGATTACATTCATCATAAAACAAAAAATACAAAAACATAGTTCTTTTGTGTGTTTTATTCTTTTGAAGCAACAAATAGATTTTACATCTTATCTAAAGTTATCCAAACCAACAAAGGCCTCCTCATGAATACTAACATTTATCTTCAACTGAGAGGATTCTAGTAGGTCACAAGATCACCCAAAACCTTGGAGTTGATCCCCAAGATTGACTTTTCAAGAGAGGAGTTCAAAAGGATTCCTAGCATTAAGCATCATGCAAAATGATAGTCCAACGTAAAAAAGTTAGTATACCTACAATGACTAGAGTGAAATTATCAAAGGAAGATACTATTGGAGAGATAAATGAAAAAAAAAAAATCAATGTTTGGTAAATTGCATTATGTTGTGCATAGTAGACTAGATATTGCACATGATATTGGCATAGTTGCAAGGTTTTCATCTAATCCCAAGGAAACATACATGACTGTTGTGAAGAGGATATTCATATATGTTAAAGGAATTTATTATTTTTTCCTATGGTATAAGAAAGGTGGTAACTTTATTATTAAGGTATATATTGATATTGATTGGGATGGTAATTTTGATGATAGAAAAAACACAAGTGGTGGAGCTATATTTTTAGGAGAAAGATTAATAACATGGTTAAGAAAGAAACACAACTCCATTTCATAATCTACTACTAAAGGTGAGTTTGTTGTTGTTGTAACCATTTATTCAAATATTGTATGGATTAGGAAACTATTGAAAGGTATGCAAGAAGAGATAACAATGCCTATTACTATTTATTGTGATAACTCTGGTGCAATAATTATATCAAAGAATTTGGTGATGCATGCAAAGACACAACATATATCAATTCAGTATCATTACTTGAGGTAAAAAGTATAAAAGAAATAAGTAAGGCTTGAATATGTGAAGTCTAAAGCAAAAATCACAACCATATTTACTAATTCATTGCCTAGGGATACTTTTGAGTATCTAAGAGATAAATTGAGTGTCTTTGGACCCCTAATCCAAAATTCACTAGGTGAAGATGTATGCTACATCAATTTATGAATGAACAAAAATATCTTTATGGATTCAATGCAAAGAGTTCACCCTTTACGAGTTGCCCAAAGTTGTGAATATGCTTATAATGAAACTAATACAAATAATACATGCAAGGTATAAGGATATATACAAAGTTTTATAAGTTTCACATTGGAACTTATAGTTACCTTTGGCATTGTTGTCAAAGGGGAAGATGAGGATCAAAAAAGGTGGATAGAATGAATAGGGAGAATATTAGTAAGAAAGATTAAGATTAAAGGGGAAGCAAATAACTGAAATGGGAGTAAATGACTAAGAGGAAGAGAATCTATAAGAAATAATAAAGAATGATAAAAATGGTATTAGAATGAATGATTTTTTTGTTTAACATAAGAAGAATATCATATCCTAAGGGGGGCAAATGATGCAAAAGATTAATTCTACTGTGAATACAAATCAAGTATAGATGTTGACAAAATATGATTCAGAGAAGCTCATATAAAGTTTGAAAACTAAATAGTTGTATTGTTACTAATACATATACATTTGATTATCTTATATAATGTTTTGTGATATAAAATCATATGTTATGTTTCCATCAATGCCAAAGGGGGAGATTGTTGGCCCCAACTAATGATGTAACTAAGAATTCTATGAATGTATGTAAAAGAGCCATATCAATTTTTTTATTGTCATTTATGTGAAAGTCTTAGTTGATTAGACAATATGCTACTTCCACAGAGTGCCACATCATTTTATTGATGAAGATGACTTGAAGAAAGTATATTGATGACAAAGTTGATAAGTATGGTATTCAATAGGAACTTGAATGAGTTGGAATGTGATAATGTAATGTTGGTTTGATTATTTTACAATCATGTAATATTGTGATTTAATGAGCTACACAAGCTACACTAAGTTACAAGGTGAAAGAAAGAAGATAGTTTTCATTGAATGACTATAGTTATCATTGAGCAGTTTGATAAGAAAGTGAATATAAATCAAGTAAGTTTAGTATTAATCGAGTGAAATATTGCCTAAATGAAATTATATATTCATTGAGTAATAGAAAGAAGAATAAGTTTTTGAAGATAGAATTTGAGGGCAATTTTTGGTAAGAATAAAGAATGTTTAAGATTTCGAAGACACGAGTCAAATTTTGTTAGAAGATCTGTTACTAGAAAAAAAAAAAAAAAAAGATTTGATGATAAAAATTGAAGATGGTTAAGGATGAGCACATAGTTCTATGAAAGATTTGTTTTCTAAGTGACTAAACACAATGAACCTTAGATCGATGATTATGGTTAAGCACAAAAATATGGAAGAATTTGGAAGTAGAGAGACTATTATTTAAGGAGTAGTTGAGAATTTTTTTGGCTGCTAGTTGAATGATGATCTAATGTTAAGAAAGGAGATCAAAGTACAAATTTGTTGAAGCTAAAAGAAGAAAGATGAACTGAGAAGAGAAAATAAGAGATCAAAGAATAGTTAAGTAAAAGTGAAAGTGAAAATGTGTGAATCAACCAATAAAGAGATTAGGTGAAGAAAGATCAAGAAGAGACTAAGTATAATAGAGATTTGAACAAGCAAGGTAGTTTTAAACCTAACAAATCATTTGTAGTATTACTTTCTTACCACAGTAGTAGAAAAGTCTCTTAACCGAGTGGACTTAACCAGTTTATGAAATCCTATATGGTAACATCGATTAGTCATCTTTATAAGAATTTTAGAGAATGACACTCTTTAGAAATGATCAAGATGATCTTTTGGTATAAATCCTCTAACTAGGTCACATTTGTAAGAATTTGGTATAGCTCTGATACCATGTAAGAATTTGCCTTAGGGAAAAATCACCTAAGACCAAGAAGCACAATAACTAGCACAAAATAGACCAATAGAGTATGATCAAAATAACATTATGATATTCTATTGATTGATTGATTGGTTGGTTATTTAGTACACTAGAGGTGACTATATAGATATAGGCCTCTAGGATGCATCTAGAATGTCTAGGAGTTAGCCATATGATAAGCCTTAGAAATAAGCACATGTTCGCCAAGAATGGGTTATCCTCCATTAAGCACAAGAATTAGTGCGATGATATGGGGATAAGCCTACAAAGGCGTGTCACATAAAATTATGTTGTAGACACCATGTACTTAATTAAGAGTGCAAAAAACTATGTTGTCAACTTGACAACTTAGTTGATTATGAAAACTCCAGTATTGTAGACACCATGTGCTAAATTAGAGTTTCTTACTCCTGTGTTGTCAACTTGACAACTCATATGAGTACACAAACTCCTAGGTGTCTAACCTAATAAATAATAAAATAATGCATTTATCCTAAGAAAACCTAAGTAAAGTGTAAATAATAATTATTTACACTAACACCCACCCTTAAGTGCAACTTAGAGAAATGCACTTAAGCTGACAAAATTTGTGATGAAATGCATAATGGATCCCAACTACTAGGCCATATTAGGTACCCAAGTATAAATGTAATGTTGAAATGCAATGAAATCTCTCTCCAAATGGAGAAAAAGGAAAAACCCCATGGGAAAAACCCTCCCTCAAAGAGAGATAAGTACAATAAAGAAAGATATATATATGGATGGAGTACAATCAAGCCCCCCCCCCCCCCCCCCCCCCCATTATGACATACATCATCCATATACAATAGATAATCCATCAATGAAATCCCCCCCTTAGTGAAGGATTTTCTAATGATGAGTGCTTGGAGAAAAAAGAAAATCCAATGCCTACAAACAACATTTCTCAGTTTAGGAAGAAGATACACCAAGTATAGGTGCAAATATGCTTCCTACTCTAGATAGGAAGAGGGATCCAAATGTAGTCTTGTGTGGATGTTACCTCTAAAGTTTTCTTAGATGTCAACAAGTCCTTGATGATGCCACAAACCAATCTAGTGGATGCCTAAAATATGGTGGCAAACAAGGTAGCATGTCCAAGGTAGCCTCAATAAGGGAAGAGTGTGGTTTGTTGGAACATAGATAAGGAAATACTTCCTTATTCTCTCTTCTTAGATGATCAATTATCAAGGCACTCCATTTCTAATAGTTCCCCTTTGTCAACTTTGGTTTAAAACCACCCCAACATGTGAAACAAACCTCCATGAGATCAATTAATGTATACACCCCCTAAAATGAAAAAATAAGCAATCAACACCCTCTAATGTATGATCTAACACTTTATAGGTAGTGCATTTACAATGGGCCACTTTGTCAATTTTGACCTTAGTAGACTTCTAATTTATTTTTTACAACCTCCTATTATAGTTCAAATCTAGAACTTTACAATGTAGCTCAAAAATACAAAAAATTGAAGCAATACAATGCAAATAAATAAACTATTTCTGAAAGTGATATTTCTATCCATACAAGCCTATAATTTGATTGCAAATCTAGAAAGTAGACAAAAAAAAATATTCACTTTAAAAAAATGAAACATGATTATGTGTCTAGATGAGCCCATACTAAGCATTTGAATTTGCAAAAATCAGGGTTTACAATTTGTAGAAAAATTTAGGAACAAAGGTCTCAAACATCCTACACCAATGCGTAAATCACAAAATTCTAACCCAAAACAAAAAAAAATCTTCTAAAAAGTTGTCCATATGAGGGAGATATCACTATTTGAAAATTACTTATACAATTATTTTTCTTGAATCACCATCGTCAAGCTTCCAAAAATCAATTGACTCTAGATTTCACCTCAGATGTCTAATTTTGGTGAAACAAAATTTGATCTGGGAGCTTTTTGACCTTATGAATATGATGCTAATATCTAATTTGCACCAGGAATCTCCAATTTTCACCTATAAAAAATCTCTACTATAAGCATGATGGCCAAAAAATTTCTAGAAAATAATGCAAATCTAAAAAATAATATAGAGAAATTGTAGAGACTGAAATAATAAAATATGCAGATCTGAAAATTAAATACAAAGATCTGAAATGATCATACCAAATTTACAAATTAGGCATTTGGGTGTTGGTTTGCAAAAAAAATTTGACTCAATTTTTACTATTGCCCAATGTAGGCAAATTTATAGTCAAAATTCATCGAATCGATGCTCTGGATGCAATGGTGAGATTTTCTTTGGCTCTAGATGCTCTTAATAGCTACAGATACTCCATATCTGAATCGAGGTGTCCTCAAAGAGGTGAAGCAAGAATGCTCTTTGATGACTATGAGATGGCACTCTTATGGCTATGATATCATGTAAAAATTTAGTATAGCTCTGATACCATGTAAGAATTTTTCCTAAGAAAAAATCACCTAAGACCAAGAAGTAGAACAACTAGCACAAAATAGACCAACAAAGTATGATCAGAATAACAATATGATATTCTATTTATTGATTGATTGATTTTATAGTACACTAGAGGTGCCTGAATATAAAGGCCTCTAGGATGCATCTAGAATGTCTAGGAGTTAGCTATATGATAAGCCTCACAACTAAGAACATGTCCACCAAGAATGGGTTATCCTCTATTAAGCATAAGAATTAGTGTGATAATGAGAGGATAAGCCTACAAAGGTGTGTCATGTACAATTATGTTGTAGAAACCATTTTCTTAATTAAGAGTGTGAACAACTGTGTTGTCAACATGACAACTTAGTTGATTATGCATACTCTACTGTTATAGACACCATGTGCTAAATTAGAGTTGCTTACGCCTGTGTTGTCAACATGAAAACTCATATGAGTATGCAAACTCCTAGGTGCCTAACCTAATAAATAATAAAATAATACATTTATCCTAAGTAAACTTAAGTAAAGTGTAAATAATAATTATTTACACTATCAACATTAATAATGTGTATGTTGATTTTTAATAAGGTTTTCTCTTACTAGAGCTCACTTTAGAAGAGTGAATATTTTTGGGTTGTTTGTCTTGCATGGTTTTACTTAGGTTTACAGGGTTTCCACATTAAAAAAATTGATGTCAAATGTGTGCTTTTTGTTACATTGCAAGTTTATTTTTCATGATATTTAATATTTACTGGTACTTGACAAATGATCGGCAACAACTAGGTAACATAACAGTTCTAATAGTGACAAGCGGTAATAATAGGAACAATGAGTCAATAGTTTAGAGTGAAATGATTATAAGTGTTAATTGTGACATTGAACGAGATCACTAAGAAATTTTTTTTGATATTAATAAAATTTTATTTGGTACTAATTTGTTTGAAGGTACTGTAGGATAATGAAATAATTAAGATGTAATTGTAGAAATATCAATGTTATATAGTAAAAATTTGGATTATTTAAATTATTTAAAATAAAATATTTTATTTTTATTTATTGCCATCTATAATATTATAATGATTCAATCAACTATTTGGAAATGTTTTTAATTCTATTTTATTCTCCTCTTAATATTCTAATAATTAAACTTTGTAATGTTTGATAAGGGTCAGTGCAAGAAGTTGGGACTCACTTTTGGCCAAAAAGTGGAAGTGTTTTTTCTTTTTTTGAAATATATTATCAATTGATGCCAATATTTGAGCCATTTAGAGATTAAAGATTTAAAAAAACTTCAAAAATAAAAAAAGTAGTGCCTAGGATTTTCTTTTTGAATATTGAATTTATTTGTATACCCATATGATAGATTTTTTTTTGGTATGGATATTTAAAAACCACTTTTTTAAAATGCCTATTTTAGGACCATATCACACTCATGTACAGATACCATATTTTGACAAAACTAAATGAATTTTTGAGAATCCTTTTAAACAAAGTTACCCAACACACCAAAGATTGATGATAATATTTTTCTTGAATTTTTTAATGAATACTTTTCTATTAATTTTTAATTGACGACTAAGCTAATTTCTAAAACCTCTTATGTACAGACACCAAAACTTAATCAAAATTTTATTTTATTTTATTTTTTAAACTTTTAACTTTAAAAGAATTGTGTGAGGATTGATAACATGTAAATTAATTTTCAAAATATGAAAAATTTAAAAAGTTATTATATTTAACATTTAAGAGATACTTTTGATTTATAAATAATGGAAAAATATATAATGAACTCATAATACTAAAAAATTTACATTTATGAAATCAGACTAGTAAGAGTTATAATGGGTTTTTGTTTTGTCAAAAAATTCAAAGGGGACGATCATATAAAAATTATGAAAATTCTTGAAACTGTCGATTAAATGCCTTAGTAAAAAATTGGTTCATAAAGGCATAGGCTTGGTGGGACCAAGCCTATGCCATACCGGTCCGCAAGGCAAAACCCCATACAAATTTGTGGCCATTCCAAATTCCTACCCATGTCACTAGAACTGGGCACCCGATTTGTAATTAAAAAATTGGATGCCCGATTTGGTTTTAGCCATTAACCAAAATGGGCACTTGATTGTTTAATAATTGGGTACCTAATATTTAAACAATCGTGTACCTGATTCTAATCTATCTGTTGGGCCCCAAAAGATGCCCTACAAACCAATTTTCAATGATATTAATGATTGAATAATAGTTTTGATTTGCAACAATAAATTTTTGACATAGTTATTCTATTTTCTTGTCTTCTTCTACAATTTGCAAGCTATTGATTTGAATTCAAAACTAGTGCAACCATGGAAAAAAAACAACGAAGAAAGAAGAAAATAAAAGTTCTAACAAATGTGGAGATTGCAAAAAATAAAGAGAATGAAGCACAACATCAACGAGAGAGAAGACAAAGAATTAGAGAATTGAGCAATGTTTCAAAGGAGAAAGACATTGAGGATAACATGATGGATGAAGAGGCTGAAGAAGAAAACTCAATACAAGGAGATTCAGGTGCATATTCTAATCAAACATTCAATACAAGTGTATCTCCAAACCCTCAAATTTTTAGTCATGATGAAAGTGGTAATTTTTTAGAACTAGGTTATGATTTAAATGATTTAGATTTTCTTCATGAGAATAGATTGCCGAATGATCATGCACAACAAACTTTAATAGAAATGCATGCCCCAAAAGAAATACCAAGAAAAAATAAAAATGAGATTCAAACTCCAAATAAAAATGAAAATGAAATGCCAATTGAAAATAACAATTGTATGAATGTAGACATAGAAACACCAATTATTGAATAAACATGTCAGAATGATACTAAAGTGTCTAAACATAATTTTTTTTTTTCCTAATGATGTGCTAGATAATCTTGAGGGATTGGTTTCATGGAGACAAATTAGGACACATGCTAATATATTATATAAAAAATTTTTTTATAATAAAAAATTTGTGTTTAATGTCAGTTAATGTTGGAACTAATTAAAATATCTAAAATGTGAAAAGTAATGAAAAGGTTGGGAATATATGCAAAATCCAAGAAAAAAAATGAATCTTTAGAACAAGTTGTATCCACTATTACTAGTGCCTTTGATTTTATTGGAAAGACAAGTCAGTCTAAAGATAATCATGCAACACGATAAGAAATAACAACAAGTTTAGTTAACAAATCAACAATTTACAAAAGATTGATTAGTAACATATGTGGAGATCTTAATGTGAATCGTAAGACTTTAGAAAGAGCTATAAAGAGAAGGGTTAACTTTGAATATGATCTAGAAAATATTTTGTGGACTTGTAGTGGTAGAATCCTAAGATGTGATATGAAACTTACTAGTGAAGTCAAAAGTTTGGTTGAAAATTTTTGGCATTATAATACAAGAGTATCACCTAATTAGAGAGATGCTCTTAAATTGAGAGTTTGCTCAAAAATACATGATCCACATTCTGAACACCTTTTGGACATGACTCAAACTAAATTGTTCAAAAAATTTGTAGATGGTAAGGTGTTAACTATTACCATTAGTCAAAGATCTTTTGAAAAGTGTAAACCATGGTATGTAATATTAACAAGGAAAGAATCACATGTTGTTGTAAAACTCATGTTCAATTCCGTTACCATTATGATGTATTTCAATCTATACGTCATACCATGCATAGTAAAGAAATGTTGTAGGAATGTGGTATAAAATTACCACCTCAAACAATAAAGAATTTCATAGTAGGTTTGTTTTGTAAGCCACCTAATGATCAATACTTTCTTTTCAATGCATGTCTTTCTAGTACAAGTGATATGTGTGGCAATCTTTCTTTGTTAGATGAATGTTTGCATGAAAATGCTTTGACTACTTTTGGAAAAAAATTAGTTGATGTAAAAAGATTCAAAACTATTGAATATCCATTAAAGGATGTGAAGACTAGAAGGTGTGATCTAGTTATAGATAAAGTTAATTGTCATGCATTTATGGATGAGTTTAAGAGTATGATCATAATAAAATATGTTAAACACTCTCAATATGCTAGATGACTTGATGAATTTTTTTGCATATGTAAGAATACATTTCCAATTGTTACTATTCTTTTAGTTGTTGACTTTGTAGAGAACTACACACTTGCACCACAAGATGAGGTACAACCACATTATTACAATTTAGTGCAAGTAAAAATTTATGTTCATATAGTTTATAGGCATGCACCTAATAATACAAAGGAGGATCAAAAAATATTGAGAAAGTATCATTTCCATATGAGTAACAATAAACTTCATTCATATGAGTTTTTCCAATATTTTTTTAAGGTCTTATATGATAATTTAAAAGAGAGACAAATTCAAATGACACAACATTAGCTATGGTCAGATAATTGTATAGGACAATTTAAGAATGCTAGACTATTCTATTGGTTGAGTAGGACACATAGGCAAACTAATATTCAACATGTGTGGAGTTTTTTGAGGCTAGACATGGTAAAGCAGAACATGATGGTGCTCGTACATGCATGAAGAGAGCCCTTAATAGAGAGCAATTAAAATTTGAGGAAAAAGCCAATTTCAAAAATGCACATGAGATTGTCGAATGGTGTAACAAATATTTACACACATGTTCAAGTCAAAATTCTACAATCAAACATTTCTTCTACCTAGTTGAAGAGAAGAATATCCTTTCAAGATATGATTTTTATACAATTAGCGTGTTAGCTAAATGGCATTCATTTAGGAGTTCAAATTCTAACAATTGGACTATATGGACTAGGGAGCTTGCTTGTTTTTGTTAGCTTTGTCTTGCAGGTGAATGGGAAGAATGTGAGAATACAGAATGGGTTGAAGATTGGAATAAAAAATCATTAGCACCTACTGACACACATTTTCAAGATGATATAGTAAATGAAGGCAAAAATTTTACTTTTGCATCAGAAGACTATGATCATATTTTAGACCTCATACAACCTGGTATGCACAATTAAATTAAATTTTTTCTTGATAATGGTTCAGTTTATATTATATATTTATGTACATGTCATTAATATAATTCAAATACATTTCTTTAAGATATTAATTATATATGTACACATGTGATTAAAGTGTTTATGTACTTTATCTTATCTTGTAGGACATGGATATAACTATAATGATGAAAAGAATGAGTATTGGCTAGCTAGATGTGTGGAACCTAAGAAATAATTGATATATCATCAAGTAGATGATGATGGTTTTGAGTATCCAATTGGGTCTGTCATTGTAGTTGGCACGGGGCTATGTACATAGCTAACAAGAGGAAATGGTTTACCAGCATTTGAACACTACCAATCTGAAAAGAATATTTTACACTATTCTCATTTGGTTGTGGCAATGAATATCAAATTAGAAAGATACAAAGGGAGACCCACCAATAAGGTATTATGGACAATTTCAATGGACGAGCACAAGACAATTATAGATGCATTGCAAAAGATAGAGGATGCAGATGGTATAGTGGGATGACTACATTTAAATCAAACTCATGTAAGTTTTTTATTGTGTTATTTTTATAAATGTACTTATATAATTTAATTATATGTATGTATGCGCTGTCAATAGAAAATTAGAGGACTTTTATATACCTCTTATTCAAGTCTAAATTATAATTTATGAAAATTTAAATCAACATCTTGTGCAATTACACATAGTGAGTACATACAAATTACACGTATTTACATAATTCAAATAGCTCATATTAATTTATGCTTTTATTAGAAAATGTTTTTGTTTTATAATTTTATTTTGCAGGACCTCATTCGAAGAAAGGTGTTGATCCAATTTTATATTTTGAGTTCACTTCTATTTATGTCATTGACATTGTCTTACATATATTGTGAGACATGTTGTAAACATTTAAAAATAGGAGTTTACTTCTATTTGAAAGTTAAAGGTGTGCACTTGATATTATAAAGTAATTGTCAATTCAAATAATGAACTCCTATTTTTTCCCATTACTTTTACATTCAAACATGTTTAATTAATGTTTCTATATAAATTATTAAAATTATTAAAATTATTGTTCATGTACCATATACTTACAAAATGTGTCATAACATGATTAAAATATGTCGCAATAAAGAAAATGGTTCATGCTTACAACGTGATAACATAATAATCTATACTACATACACTAGCATGATAAGAAGTTGTAAAAAAATAGTATATGGTCTAACATGTCATAACATGATCTATGAAGTCAAAAAATACATATAATATAGTTAACTATCCTATTACAAAGTGTATCAAAATAAAAAATATCTACATCATAAAAGCACAATCTAAAGGTGCCAAAAAGACCTAATATGTCCGATCTGTAGTTCTCTTTAGTCCATGAAAAGAGGACTCAGATGGATCATCCTATGTAACATGAGTTGTCTCATCATGTGGGACACCCTATGAGGCAGATGGATCATCTTGTGTAACATGAGGTGTCTCATCATGTACATGCTTAATTGGAATGGGTTTCAAAATCTAGCTTGCAAATAAATTAAATATTCACTATGTAATAAAAATAATACCACGTGAGATGGGTGTCCCTCTATAATGGGAGGAGGTGCACTATGAGAGCTGTTGAATGCGGTAGTGGTTAGGTCATGTAATTTACAATATATACACTTTTAAAATTTGATAAAGAGCATAATGAAATATGTATATACATAAATCACAACACTAACCTCAAAGGATGATGTAGATAACTCCATCTAGCTTAGTCTCATACTCTCAGCAACCCTCATGGTGACATAGTCCTAAAATTATGGATACATAAACATTGAGTCAAAATTATATATACATGAATTACAAAGTATGTAAACTAAAAAGTACATCATTTAAACTACATTTTTTATAAACTATAAAAACATATATATCATACTTGAGTAGTAGCCAATGTCATAGATGTGTCTAAAGATATGCTACCATGATGGTCATCAACATGTCTCACATGGTCAAAAGATGGAGTCAAAAATAAACTATACCAAGGCCTATATGGATAAGTACAATCCATCTCATGTTCATAAAACTAAAACATATAAACTTATACATGAATCAAAGTTGAATATTATAAGTTAATAAAAATGTACATACATAAAAATAATACAAATTATTTTTCTTCAGTCGAATGTTCATACCATAGATATTTGAGGTTATGCCTTAGTGGTCAATGGATCAGGACCTGTACTGACATCAAACTATGTAGCAGCTGACAATCCCTACAAAATTAGATAAAAAGAACATATGAGGACATGTTATTATATTCAAATTCAAATGAACATTATTTATAGTGTTATTCAAAGTGCATACTATATGAGGGATACCAACATCTATGGGTCTCAAAAAAAGACTATACTGCCTCCTAGGAGGAGCAGTATCATCCATCCTCTATTATTTCAAAATCAACATACATTAATATGGTTAATACAATTACATATGTATGTAGAAAGTAAAAAAAATATGTACTTTATTTAAAATTTAATTAAAATTTTACTTGTTTCTCTTTACTGTCTCTAGGCTCTCTTTGTAGAAGGTCAACAAATGATGACACAACAATATTATCACTACCATCACCATGGGCAGCATATGCATCATCATCAAAATCAGCACCCTCAGTATAATGGTCATCATGTGCTACATTAACATTTCTCTAAGGGCCTCTGCATATACCTCCACAACTTGTACAAATGTGTCCAGATGGACAAATATCTCTCACTTGCATCCACTACTCTACTAAATTTCCTGAAAGGGCACTCAATGAGGTAATGTAGATGACACTACTTGATGATGGTGTGGCACTAGGACAACTAGTGCAGGAAGAGGTACAAGAGGCTAAGGCCATATGTGATTTCTTGTTCTATTACTCATCTTTGTCCAAGGCCTATCTTGAGGCATCCCTCCACCAACCCCCTGAAATGATCTAATATCAAAATAATTGGGTTTCAAACCCAATTCAAATTTAGCCCATAGATTCCTAAGGAATTACATGGGCACCTCTTGATTTGGGTGTTGTGGATGGTCAAATACCATCCACCACCACTCCCAAAAGTGTGCTGATACATGTGGATGTGTGCACCATCTAATAGAAATGTAAGGCTTCTTCTCGCTAATCTCATCATCCATCTTAGGGTTTACAAAATATCTTGTAAAATGTCATTTATTTATTTTGAGCTTATGGACCTCTCTATAGGATAGGCCATCATAATAAAAGGCATAGATGTTTTGCATCCATAATCTAAAGTTGTCAATATCATAATCCAAATGCTCTATATAGTGAACAATGCCTTGCATACTATCTGCAAGCTGAAGTAGGTGAAGGGGGGGGGGGGGCGGGGCGGTGGGCCTCATGCTTAATGGTCTCAATATCGTGCATGAGGTCATGAAGGTTGTGCCTTATGCTCTCCCTTAGATCCTCTTTGGTAGGTGTTGGAGGAGGACTAGGTGGTTGTGAAGGTAGGGGTGGAGGTGGAGGTGGAGATGGAGGTGGGCAGAGGCGGGGGTGGGAGAGGGGGAGGGGGTGGGGATGGGTCCATCAAATATAATCTGCATATACATTTAAACAACATAAAAAAATCATAAAATTACTATTTAATAATATGAATCTCAAATATCAATTATATAAATGCATAGATCTTTAAAACCATGTCAATTAAATAAATAAAGTTAAACACTTAAGTAAACTTTAATGTTAAGGCTAATTGAACATTATACCAAATTTAAGCCTAATCATAAAAGAATACTCCAAAAAACAATATTAATAAATCAACTTAAATGTTAATTCTAAAAATATCTTATATAAATATGTTTATTAATATGCCTTAGAAAATTTGTATGATTAAGGTTCAATATTAAAACAATTAGGATTGAACATATAAATAAGATTGTGGTTTGGGTTAGGATTTAGGGTTATCCATTTACAATTAGGGTAGAGTAAGTAGCATTATGATTGAGGCACAAAATATAAGATTTAGGATTAGCATTATGATTGGGGCTACTCTTTTGGGGTTAAAATGGAGGATTTTCCTTAATGCTAAGTGTGTGCATCTTGAATGAGATTCCATTATCATTGCACTAATTCTATGTAATATAATATCACACATAATTATTTTTTTAAAAAATGGTTCAGACCAATCACATAGATAATAATAAAATGTAAAGATATTTGAATTTTTCATATATACGAAAAGATAATGGGACTTTAAATGTCCTAGAAAAAGGGTTGCAAAAAGAGTCATAAGAAACAACATAGACTAAGAAAGCATGGCATACCATCTTATAAATCTAGATGGTGATCAATATCATTATTCAAAAGTGGAGTTAATATGGTGATACCACTAAATGGAAGAGGGAAGAATTATGAGATTTTCTTTCCCTTAGTGGCCATATCCAAAAATGGAAGGGCAATATGCATTGGTAATGTAAAGATGGAAATGACAATTTCATTTTGTTTATTGTTATCAAAAATATGGATTCATAAAAAAATATAAATTTTACCCCATAAGAAGGGAATTATCATTTTTGTAAGGCTAAAGTTTAATAATCCCAAGTGGCTCACCAGGTTTATCAGTACCTTGGAAATTAATAATGGGACTTTAGAAACCAATTTAATCATTATCAAGCAAGATAGTGAAGGTTATATATATCATGGGCTAGGTAGAAATATTAATTTTCCTTTCTATTCCACTAGTGACACTTTGCACTTAAGGTGCCATCATATGGATATGTTGATTAGTATTACTCATATAAGACAAAAAAAATGCTTTTCTTAGGGGTGATTTTGGAGAATAGTATTAAAAGGGTTGATTTTTAGAATTGACCTAGTAATTTACATACAATGCATGTGAACACTATCATTGCCACATTTTTTGTAGTCCTATTGGATCTTAGTAAACCAAAGGAAATGATATGTGCTCTATGAATTAAACTATTCAAAAGGGTTTCTCAAAAGGTTTAGATGTTAAAGAACTATCAAGTGATATGTAGAAAATAAAAGTAGGTAAAATTTTTCTCCCTTCTCAACAAGGTGATGTTTCAATAATTGAATAGAGGTGTCCATGGTGGTAAGATTTAGTGCCCTTTTCTTTAATAAATTTTTGGATAGTTAATGGACGATAGAAGAAGGTGGTCCCAAAAGTAATGGTTTTAGAAGATCTTTTTAGTGAACATGAGGAGGATGTAGTCAAAAGTAACTAGAATATTGTTTCTCACTCTAGTATATAAATTTTAGTAAAGAGGCTAAGTTGGAGACTCATGTAGATCGTGACCTTAGATGTTCAGTGAAGATTTATGTAACCAAGAATGTGTATCAAAAAGTGTTGTTTACTTATACGCAACTTCATGTTTTATTAGTAGATCACAATTATGTTTTGTGTAAATATCATAGTAATAGTTAGGGTGATAACAAGATCTTAGTTGGAAGATACTATTGGATGTCCATGTGTTTTTCTTTCTTATGGAGGATTGGATTCTTTGTCAAATTTATGACACTCTAGCTATTACAATAGATAGTTATATTTCCCAAAAACTAAAACTCTTGACCAAATAATGCTTCAAGAAAACAAATCCAAATTTAACTTAGACATAGACATGAAATTATTCACACCTTGACGTCTAATTATAAAAACCATTCTAAATATAGTTTTAAGTAAATTATGTATCAAATAGTAAAACATGTCCAATGTGAACAAATCTCATGTTAAAAGAATCAAACACACATCTAAAGATAAAATCTATATCGATTGAAATGTATTATCTACATAAACGGTTTGATAAACTATAAACTAGTGCTTCAATAAAAACATGAGATTTAACAAATTATCAAATCGTCTAGTTTATAATATCATTATCAAGAGAAATATTAACAAATTAATATAATTAGATTATAAGTGTACAAAATAAGTTTTTATTGAAGCACTAGTTTATAGTTTATCATTTAAGATTTCAATATTTCTTCACCCCAATTTAAAATCATTAAATAATGTTTTCAAACCTAGGATTAAGATTACTTTCCATTATGGACCTATTGTTATGGTTGCCTAGCTAGGGATAAAGTGTTAGGTTTAAGATTTGAAGTTACAATTACAATTAGGGTTTAACATTTAGGATTAATTTTATTAATGATTAGGGTTAGGTTTCTCAATTTTAATTATATAATTTTGTTGAAATTTTAATTAGTGTTAGGGTTAGGCTTAGAATTATGGTGAAAGTGAGATTTTACATCAAGGTTAATACTATGTTTATGGTTAGTGTGTAGTTTTAATAAAAAAGATATGGTTTTAAGGTAAGGAAACACATTATGTAATACCCCGCCAAGGGATCCGAAGAACTAACCTAAAGTTTTACTAAGTAAACAATAACATACAATAATACATAAGAAAACATAACAGATTACATTCCTTAAGGATCCCAAGATGTTGAGTCATATTTAATTTTTAAATAATACTAAGTAAAATAAATAACACATCCACATGAAAGAATAACTACAAGTTCAATCCATTTAAATAATATACATTTGTTTCGAATGCCACTTGGCATTAATTTGAAATACACAATCATCCAATGTACATGCCACATGGTATGAAAGGCTGAAAGAATATACATTTATAAAATAGACTACATCATCCCTATTGGATCAATGAAACAAAGTACAATAAAATAAGTAAAATTATTAAATACTTAGTTTTGTGTTTGGATCACTCGACTGGCCATTACACATTAAATACTTAGTTTTATCTTTAGGGTTTAGATTAAGTTATCGTACAATTATGGTTAAGTTGAGGTTAGACTTAGGATTATAGTTAGTTTTACTTTCTTCGTTATATGTTTTTCAAACTAATTTATAATTAATTACTATTTAGTTCAAATAAATATAAAATATCAATGTAATTACATTTTTAAACAATCTAATTTACATATATCTAATCATTCAACATTGTAATTTTTACTAAATACAGCAAAACATATAAAATAATAATTTTTAAATGAACATCTACAAATTAAAAAAAATAAAATATACGAAACTTAAATTAATAGATACAATAATCTAAAGATAAAACTATTAACAATGGAAATTTACAATTTTACATATTAAAATTGAAAAATAATAATAAATTAACAGAATTATAAAGTGTAAAACTAAAAACAATGAAATAAAATATTAAAAAACAAAGTAAAACACCTGGTATACTAAAAAAGAGCAATAGGGAGTTAGTAGAAATCTGAAAATAGGCTCTCATTTCTGTGCTAAAATCAGGCTCCCATTTTGCACATAGTAAAAATGGCCAAAAAACCCCAGAAAATTGGGTTTTGTAGTTTTTTGCAATTAGGTACCCAATTTTTAAACATGGTTTGGGCACCTGATCCATATTCAAAAATTAGGTATCTAATTTTCTAAATATGGATCAGGTAACCGAATCATAATGAGTACCCAATGTTTTAAAATTGGGTACCCATTTCTGGAAAGGTCTCATTCCACGTAATTGTGACCCAAGTTTGTGCTCTTACCCATAAATAAACAATCAATATTTTTCATATTTGAATATTAATCGTGGTAAATTTTTAATATCATGCAAGTTATTTATGATTATATTTATAACTTATTAAATGAATGTACATGTAAGTCATAATAGATGTGAATAAAATATCTTTGTTATCATATATATATAAAAAATAAAAATAAAATGAAAACATCATAAAGAAACATCATAGATCTTTAATATAGATTGATTAATAAATCTTATTAATTTAGTTATGTTTATAATATTTGAAATTAGAATTTAATAGTTTTTTTAATGTATAGTAGTTATTTATATTGAAAAATATCAATATATTAAATTTGAAGTGAATACATAATTTATACCCTTGGAGATTGGTTTATGGAGTGAACCTATCAAAATTATACACCAATTTTTAATAACAAATAAACTTGTCTGAATGTAAATCATATATTGTGTTAGAGACAATATTTAGGTTCCTATAGACTAAATTTTATATAATACCCATCAAAATTATGCACCAATAGAAAGTAACATGTCTCATATGCCTCTTAACCCTTGCACATGGTAGTGACTCAAGCTCTCCCAGAGTTATGGCTTTTTATTTGATTTCTTGATTTTTTTCCCTATGTATTATTACATTTTTTCTTTTTTCTTTTGATCATTTCTTTGTTTTCAAAGAGAATTTAATGAAGCCATTTTCTAAGATAGATATTACCATTTAATGTGTGAGAATTGACTCAAAATACTTATTTTTTAGTTGTGCTAAATGTAAGGTTGTAACTAAATGGAATAGCTATTCATTCTTGACACTAAAATCAATCTACATATGTTTAGTATAGTCTAAAGAATGATTTATCCAATTTAAATATTTGAACATTTGATACGATTCAGAATTTACTTATATTAGATAATCAATGAAATTTTTTAACATTTACATTTCTCACATAGTTTTTTTGTTAGATCATTTTTATTTAATTAGTATTGGGTTTAATTATTTTCTCTAAATGTAATATTGGTTTCAAAAAATGATTTTTTTTACCTATTGACATTATATCCTTTTCCTCGGGTCTTATTGATAGACATATTAAATTATATTGATTGTCTAGATAGTGGATAATTGTTCAAGACATGAGGATCCCATTTTTCATCTTGACGTAGATTTTCTTATAAGGAAAATCTTTAAAAAAAATAGATTTAGCAAATATCTCTTGAAAAGAATGATAGATGATGCATATTATAAATAATATTATGCTAAGGTTTATATCAACTCTATGAGCTATTTATTAATCCAAAAGATAGGATATTATATGCTTAATTAGAAATATTATAAAACTTAGGTCAAGTTAGTAGATAGAAAAATTTAGATTGAATGACTTTGTAGTTTGAAGTGAAATGTATGATTTAAAGTCCCACTTATGGTGCGGTCCCATGGAGAGGGCCTTCCTTAAAGATATTAGCAAGTACTTTAGAGATTTCTTAGGATTAATTTAAAGTGGGAGGTCCTATGAATTTTGTAGTGGAGTTATTCTTAAAAAGTTTAAGCCCCATAATTTATGGAAACATGTGATCTCATGCTTTTTTTTAATTTTAACATATTGAATTTACTTATTAAATAAATAAATATGTTTACAAATTTTATTGATAAAAATTAGAAATTGGCATATGATTGACAAGTGACACAAGAAAAGCCTAAGCTGGTGGGACAATTTATAGCCCCCATCTTTTCCACCCGCTTAAATCTGCACCCTATAAAGTAGAGGCTTCTACTGTTGAGGAGAAGATTCCAATTAATCCAATAGCAAACTTTTCTTTTAATTCATAGGACCACCCACTCCACAAAAATAGATCTTGTAGCCCCCTTCATAAGACCACATCCTTATCTAGTTCCTCAAACAATTTTTGAGGTATGAAGATGGACTAGAAGTAGTCCTTTCAAAATTAGTAGTAAAAAGTCATTCTAAAAGAAAACAATATAAACAATCTACATCATTTTATATTCTTACATTTACTTTTTGTTTTTTAAAATTTTAATTGGATTGATTAAAGTTGTACACATGTTTCCTATTTCTTATTTGTTCACATTCAATTCAATAACTGCTTTAACACGTAAAAAAAACACTATCTGCCTATATTAAAATAATTAGTTATGCTCGCCCTCACATGGAATACAACATGAAGTGCATTACTGGTGAAAAGTTATTGAAACAAAGGTGTGTCGAATCAATCTTCGTTTGGTCTCATATTTAGGGTATAGCTTGATCTATTTCCATCAGTCCATACATAAATTATGTTGTAACTGTGTTCAGTATTTCTTCCGGGAGGCCACTTACATAGGCTACAAAACAATTCCAATAATTTATTTGTTATGTAACCATTTCTTTGATGCAATCCAAGTGTTTGTATTTAGCAATGTGAAATGCAAACGTAACGCGAGGAAAGAAGAGAAATGTAGTTATCAATCTTATTCGAGTCGAAATGCTCAAATTACATCTGAAAGCTTTGATAGAAATAGTGAAACAATCAATTACTATGTTGAAATAAAAAATGATTAAGAGAAAACCCTAAATCTTGTTTCTAAGCAAGACAAGGATGGTGAAAAACCCAACGAACATATTATATTAATGCAGAACATTAAAAAAACCTAAATAAGCCCATCGAAAAAATGCACATATCCCATAATCTCGGAAACTCTAAAAGCCATTAGAAAAGCTTTCTATTTTGTATGAATTAAATACAAGAGATTTCTATTGGTTTTTCAGACTTGTCTTTAAATAAGCTAAAATACACCTGCTCAAATTTCGATTCATGATTAAACATCAATACGCGTGATTTGGCCAATGAAAATACGTGCAAACGCCTTGATAATTATTAATGTGCTTCCAAAAGAAGGTGGCACCATCATCATTGGGGGCATCGAATTGCGTGACGCGTGTCTACCATTGTTGAGCAGTACAACTTTGAATTGAACAAAATAGGGACCATTTTGTCTTAAACATCTTATAAAATTCAACTTGCTTGGCGCAGTCAGATGCCATCTTCTTATCCGGCCACACTTCATGGCTAAAATGATATTTTTTGATGGAGGATTCAAATTTACCAGGCAGTCTAGCTAGGACACAAGGTATGCGAGCTACTATCCATGCTGTCAAAATCATATGGGACACAATCCCGGCCTCATTCCCTATGATGTCTTAGTCTTTCACTCAGCAAGACTTTATCCCTGGTGGTCATTCAACTTCACAAGTAGACCAAGAGCTCATTGAGAAAACAAAATTATTTTGCTTACATTAAATCTCAAATTTTACTCAAAACTTGAATTACAAGAAGAAATTTGTGAGGCCCATTTGTTTTAAATAAAAATTGGATGCCCGTTTGTTTTAGATAAAAAATGAATCTCAATTCTCCATGCATATAGGTATTTAGGAAATAGATTATGTTATATAAGATATATGTAAGAAGTTGGCTTCTAACTTTTTGAGAGGCTGGTTAGAAACACTAAACTGTCATTAAAAAATATGTATGTGTTTAAGCTTAGGTGTCTAATTTAAAATATTATAATAGATATGTAAAATACATATGTATTTTGGTTTATGTTGTTGAAACTAAATGGATAGGTGTTTTGAAAATTGCACAATGTTTTTGCAAAATGATATAAATTGTAAGAAATGAGCTTGTCAAAATCATTTTTGCTAAAATCACTTTTATTTCATCTCAACAAGTTACAAACATAGAGGAACGCATATTCTAAATAAACACATGTTAACATAGCTTGGCACCATGCATATCAACCCATTTTTTGTTTTTAGGTATGTACAACACTTTCACTTTTGCTCAAGTATATTTTTATTTATTTTTTGTACAAAAATTAGTTTAAAAGGAAAGTTAGTGTTTTAAAAGTTTGAAAATCTTGTAGTCTTATTTTTTTGATCGGATAATTATATTCTTTTCTTTGGAATCATGTAAGTCTTATTCATTTATCTACCAAAGATTTAATGTTACAAACTAAGAAAAGTGTTTGATTGTTTATTGTAGAATTAAAGTAACATTTATTTGGAAAACTTAACTTGCAACAACTTTCTTTTCTTCTCTAAACATCATGGTTTCCTTCATGAACTTTTGTGAAAAGTGGGATAAGTAGTAGCATATCCTTCATATCCTTCATAGTGTGGAACTATGAAAGTCAATCAAGGTTTTAACAAGTTATAAGGATGTGAGCTTGTGACAATAACACAATACAAATCCAAGATGATTATATAACTTGATGAGAAGATAGGTCATCATATTGTTTGAGTTCAATTCTTTCAAATTTGAAAATATAATATTTGTTCATATTATAACTACTCTTGTTTCTAATATTTCACTTCTTGAATATGTACTAGTCCTTAATGGTAATCCATGCCATGGTTGCAAGGCATGTTTTGATTTACATATCTTTGAATGTTCAATCTGTAAAACTTGTTGGGTGTCAAAGTACACGAAGTCTACTATATGATGAACTCACATACATTGAATCCATTGTAAGGGGTCCACCCTATGAGTAACATTTACAAATGAAACAAGCATTGTACATCCAAGGTTTCATGCACACTGGCTCTATCTTGATATAGTGAAGTGGTATGAAATCCTGAGTATGATAGAAGGAAAAGTGATGAAGACAATACGATCAGGACTAAAGTAGTATCGTAAAAATGACATGTTGAAGGAAGTGTAATGTTAGTGCCAATACATCTACTTCCATGGAAATTATGGTACAATGGTAGTTTCTAGTGGACATAGCTATCCTCCTACAAAATGCACTATTGCAAAATATTAAAAAATAAAAAACAACATGATTTTTTTTTTTAAAATCAGCATTTGATCTTCATGATCTACATATTTTTGTGATCGAAAACAACAAAAAATTTGAGAAAAATTCACTGTATTTTCATGAATCTGAAAAAAATAATGTTTGACTTTTTTTTTTTTGTCTTTAGTGAAGTTTATCTAGAGATTAAACAACACCATTTTTAGTATAGGTGACAATTCACCTACATTCTAGTACACTAGGTGTTCCAATATAGTGTCAGCATGGTAGCAGTTATGATATGTCCTTTCCAGTATGATGCATGTTAGTTTTGTTATGGTGAGAAACTGAGTCCATTGACCATTTCATGGAGTGTTAGTTGACATAAAAAATTCCACAATGAATTCTAGAGTGTATAAATGCTTGCAGGGTTTTCTAGGAATGTGGGGTTGAAAATGGTGAAATGTTGGGTTGATTGTAGCACAAGTTTAGTATCTCACACTCTAAAAAACCTGCTGTGGATAGTATCTAACTTTTTTTACTACAATCCAAAGAATGAAGTTGAATTTTATCATGTTGGGATTTTTTTCTAAAAGGGTTTCCCACATAAATTTAGCTCCTTATGTTTGTATTGTGTGCATCGTATTTTCTATGTTCTTGTTTCTTCTGTTTATCTTAATGTTTTGAAATAGATTCAAACTCTTTATCATTTCTCTTGCAAATATGGTGTTAGGAAGGTGTTTCTACCCTATATCTTTCCTTTCCAATGTAATCAAAGACGTACGAGTTCTACATTATCCTTGTTAAGTGAATTTTTGCAAAGTGTTCATCTAAAAATTGAGATGTTGAAGATATGTTGGCTTACCAATATTTGTGGAGAACTGTGTCTTGCAACAAGCCATCAACCGTGAAGCAGGAAGATTGGGATCTATCAGATCAATAGGTGAGAGGATTCATAAGGTTGAGCCTTGTAGATTCTATTACATTGAATGTCCATGAACATAAAATTGCACATTCTTTTTGGAAGAATTTGGGAGCTTTTTATCAAGGAAAATTGTTGGTAAACAAGATCTTCATAAGTAATGAGCTTTACTCTCCTAAGATGGTTGAAGGAATGACTATAGCATATCATCTAATTGCATTCAATATGGTCATTGCAAAAATAACACTTGTTTATCTATCCATTAGTGAAGAGGAGGGTTGTATATTTTTGTTGAGTTCTTTGTGTGATTCATGGGACCACCTTGTGACGACCATTAGATGTACCCCTACCTAATTTATAATAGATAAAGTAGTTCTTTCTCTTCTACCAGACAAGATATAGAGAAAAATTCTAAGATAGCTAAATAGGCTCTCACAATTACAAAAAATTTGAAGGATAAAACCAAGAAGGACGTGAAGTCTAAATATTCTAGCAAGAAGTCCAAAGTAAAGCATCTGAATTACAGGAAACTTGTAATCTTAAAGGATTACAAAGAGCTAGAAGAAGAAGAAAATGAGGAATAAAATGGATTTAGAGTCTCCTCAGAGAGATGTTGAAGATTATAACAGTGCTTCTTTTGATGACTAGGGATCTAATGATGACTAGTTAGATTAATTCAATCTTCATGTGGAAGATATTTTTCACGATAACATGTGTGGCTTGAAACCAAAGTTCAATGGGAGTTGTTGGCAGTGATGTAGATTTTATTTTTTCTTTTCTTTTTTCTTGTTAGTGAATGATTTTTTTTAGTATTATAGATGTTATAAGGTGTATTTGATCCTAATAAAAATCTTTTCACATTTGTTGAATTTATATTTGGATATGTTTATCTTCATAGGGTTGAAGATGTTGACATCTCGAGGGCTCGATGGGGTCTTTGATAAAGGTGTGGATTATGTTTCCATTTGACATGTTATTGTATGTTTATATTTAGCATCTTATCTCATTAAATGAGATGATTTATATCATGTACATCATTTTTATGTTCTTGAGGCCATGGTTAGAACTTTGACAAATTGATCTTGGTTTAGTTTCTTTGTATTTAGTATATATTGATATATTTCAATTGGTACTAACTAGGATTGATCAATAATTTAGGTGCACATGTATACTTAGAGATGATATTAATATTTTTTTCTCTTTGTATTAGAGATGTGTTTGTTGGATAGTTGATAGTTTTAACAGAAAGTCTGATAGGCATTCAATTGATAGGGATTTGATAGGAGAGTGTTCTTAGTTGATTCTTGGTTGGAGACTTGGATAACTGGATGAGGGTTCTCATTCCCCTATCTTCCTCTTCTCAACTCAGTAATTTTCTACTTGAGAGGTATACCCCAATGTTCCTTTCAAGTGTATTATGTTTATCATTCACAAATATGGGTCTTTAGCTATGGTGTTAGCTAGTTCTTAAAGATTCACTAGAAATATTGTAGGTATTGGTCATTTCCTAATATATTTATGATTGTTGGAATTGGGAGATGAACAAAATTGGGAATACTAATATTTTTATCTTCTTGTGAGAATCTTACATCCTTGATCCTTGTGCTATAAGATTTGGATGTTTCAATAGTTTCTTGTGGGGTTATATAAAAGAGATCATATTGACATTGTTGGCATTTAGATGTCTACATAGGAGAACATGGTACATGGATGATTTAAATTATTTATCACTTTGGCCTAGATCAATTTCTTAGTGTTTAGTTTTATCTACAATTATTTTGGATTGGATAGAGCTTTGTGATAATTATTTTATGATCATGCACATCATGTGGTACATGGCATGGGGATGTTTTTTTTTGCAATTGTGAACATGGAATAAATGAAGAGACTTGTTATGAGAATATTTATAGTTCTTGTAGGTCACTAGTGTGCTATGGATGTTCTTGATGATACAAGTCTATTGTTGCACTTGTGTGTGATGTTTTTGAATGGATTCATATCAGACATGCATTACCAATGTAGTGAGAGCTTTATAGTGCATATGTGGAAGATATTTCTTTGAGGCTTGAGAGTGTATGTTACAAGTTTTGTATGATAATTGATAATGAATTCATGTAGTATACCTTGGAGGTATCATAGTGAACATGATTAAGTTTGAATGGTGCACATGGTCATGTTAAGAATAACTCTATGGATATCAACATGTATTTAATTAAGTGGGAGATTTTGGGTGTTGAAGTATGTGATGTCCACTGTACGATGAACTCACATATAATGAATCCATTTTATAGGGTTCCACCATATGAGAAACATGTGTACAAATGAAACATGCATTGTACATCCAAGGTGTTGTACATATTGGCTCCATCCCAGTATGATGAAGTGGTATGAAAAATCTAGTAAATAGTATAACAAGTGATGAAGATAGTAGGATGGGAGATGAAGTGGTATGGTGAAGCCACTATGTTGAATAGACCACCTTGGAATATCACACACTAAGGGAAGAATTAAGCTTGGAAAAAAAGTCAACTTTGACTATTTAACACTATTGTTCTAGGAATTAAGCTTAGTATGTGATGTTTAAGCTATTCTTATTGAATCAAGTATGATTTTTGTGCTAGTGCATTTAGTACTATGAAAATTCCAGTGTGATGGTAGTTTCTAGTACACATTCTAATTTGGGTACATCCAAGTACACTAGGTGTTCCAATACACAGTTAGCATAGTGATAGTTACAACATGCACCTATTCTAGAATGACGGGTGCTAGTTATGGTATAGTGAGAGACTCTCCACTGACCATTTTATGGAGTACCATTTGACTTACCAAATTCTATGAAGAATTTTAGAATCTGTGAATGCCTGTGGGATTTTTTAGGAATTTGGTGGTCGAATTCATGAAATTTCATGTTGATTATAACACAATATCAACTTGTGAGATTATGAAAAATACATTGTGGATTGTACGTAACATTTTTTTATTATAATATAAAGAAGGCACTCAAATTTTTTAGTGGTGTTTTTTTTTCTTAAAGGGTTTCCCATGTAAATTTGGTTTCATATGCTTGTCTTGTGTGCATGGTGTTTTCTAAATTCTAATTTCTTCTTCTTAGCTCAATATTGTGAAGTAAATTTAAACTCTGTATTATTTCCCCTGCAAATCTGGCATTGGAAGGGCAGTTTTGCATGGTAACCTTCCTTGAAAATTATCATAAAAATTAATTAATGGTTTCGTTTAACAAATATACAATTATTTAAGTATAATTTTCATTGTTTGGTGATAAAAATGAATATTCTTTATTTACTTTAGGAGTCTAACATTCATATTAAAATGTCACAAATATTAGATCTATATTTATGTCCCTTCAATGTAATATAATTTTAGGAATATAATGATTGACTCATCTCAATTTTGTTATTTTTTAAGGCTTTTGAGAGTGGAGGGTGAGAACAGTCAAGAATTTTACAGCTTTGAAAGAACCTAATCAAAATACTCAATAAATTTGTAGTTTTTCTAAAGCATAAGCTCTAAGAAGCAAAGAGCTTGACTATGAAACTATTGTGGAGCTTAAAATTTTTGTCATATATTTTCTTAGGAATCCAACATGTCTCCAAACATTGAAACAGGTTGCAAAAATTCAAAGAATAACTTGTTATATTATGAAAGATAAATAAGTATGCTCTTGATTTTAGTATTAATTATTTTAAACTAGGAATCAACATATAATAGAAAACCATAAAATATAAAAAAAAATTAAAAGCCATTCTTTAACAATTTTTTTTAAAAACTTCAAATTATAGAACTATAAAAACTTAAACACAAAATCTTATTAATGTAAAATGATAGATATTTAAAACCCTAAAATAAAAATCCTTAGATAAATTCACATATATGTAAAACTTTAAAAGAGAAACCCCTATAAATGTATAACATGAAATATTTAAAATGTAAATATGTTTTGTTTAATATTATATTAATGATTTATGAATTAGGTGTGTTTAGTATATTTGTGGTTTATGCTTGAATTATGTTAACTTTCTCCCTATTCATAACACCAGTATTATCAAAATAAACTAAGGATAGTTAAATTTTGAAGTGAAAGTCATAAACATAATCAACCATTAGAAACACTTAAAGGTAACTCAATGTTATCTCCATCTAATTGCTACAATGATATAGAATAATTGAGAGGGTAGGGGGAGAGGGAGGGTGAGGGTTAAATCCATTGTCCTCATTTTGAAATTTACCAATTCAAACTTTCAACAAATTTGAAAAATATCATTAAATAACTCAACAATTTAACATTCCTTAACTTTATATTCTATCAATGTGTGTTTACTAATAGTAAAATAAACAACTACAAAAATAAAATTCATAAAGTAATACCCACATATGTAAATAACACCAAAATTTAACATGGAAACCCAATTTGGAAAAAACCATTAAGTAACATGCTACCAATTTTTCACTCTTCTTAAGTGGGATTGGTTAAGATCCAACCTTGTTAAAGATTATACAATAGACTATTAAATGTGACCCTATTAAAGGATTTAATCACCCTATTAGGTGTGTCCTTCCTAAAGGACTTTGTATCATCCCATTAGGTTTTCACCTTGATTAAAGGATTTATAGAATGATTGTTAGGTCAACCATTATTAAAGTATTTTAACTATCATAATGGTTAGAATGTAACAAGAGGTTTTATCTATAAAAAAAACCTCACTCTGAAAATTTACATCTCTATGTTGGTCTTAGATTGGTTTTGACATTTGAGTGTCAACACACTTAAGAAAATTCTAAGGTTGACCCTAAGTATAATATAGATGCCAAGCTATAGTGTGTGTTGAGCTAGAAATCCAATAGGTGCCAAGTGAACTTCAGGTGGCGAGCAAGTTTCAAGTACTGAGTGATAATTGATGCCGAGTCAGTATATGAGCTGAGCAAAGTATAGGAGCCAAGTAAAGTATAGATGCCAAGTGAGATAGAGTTACTATAGGAACTGAGCAAAAAAAAATTCCTATATGTGCCAAGCATCAGTAAACAATAAGTGTTGAGTAACACAAAATCAACATATGATTTTGTGCCTTCACAAACTTAGATGGAAACCATTTCTAAGTTGATTCAAGATGAATCTCAAAGGATCTTAAAGATAAGATCAAATCTTTTACATTTCCTATGTACTCAGCATGCAGCCAATCAGAAAAATAGAGAAAGCATGCAACCAATAGGAAAAGTGTAAATATTTGAGTAGGAAAAGATGGATGAATATCTATCATAGGTTCATACCTAACCCTAAGACTTGAAAACATTTATAAGGAGGTCAAAACCCCATAATTCAAGTGTGTGAGAGAGTCATATAGACTATGTGGGAATGCATGAAAGAATGCTAGCAAAGTTTTGAAGGAAGCAAAAGGGGTGTAAGGACTTAGAGAAAGAGCAACACTACAAAATCAAATTTATCAGAATAGAGTATCAACACTATGAACAGAGTTATATCGGATCAGGGAGAATTAGATTAGATTAGATAGAATGAGGATATGGTATTAATAATTGAAGATTGTAAGTTATCAGATCAAGACATTCTACTATACTTTCTAACCATTGTATTAGGAGAATGAAAATCCTATGATGATAGGTTGGCTTAACAGCTATATTGTAGATCCTTAACAAGGTTGTAAATCTTTTAACAAGGTGACATTCCAAGTGAGTGTTTGTAAATCCTTTAACTAGGTCACTTTTAACAAGGTGAAAAGCCTTTAATAGGGTAGGCTTTTCATAGGGTAGACCATTGTTGATGGTCAAACTTTAAAACCTTAACTAGTTACATATTGTTGTAGTGATAATTTGTGGGTTTCATCTCAACCCCAGTTTTACCTTCTTATTTTGAAGGGTTTCTGGGTGACCAAAATCTTGTGTTATCTATTTCCATGCATGTCTTTACTTTCATGTTAATTTGATGTGTTAGATGCATGTTAATAATCTCAATTAAAAGTTTTAGAGGATAAAGTTTGTTAGTTCTGATTCACCCCCCACCGCCCCTGACCCCCCCCAAGAAGTAAATCTTCCCACTTGTAAATTCCAAAATTTGGTATCAGAGCCAAGTTCTCACAAGGAGAAGCCTTATAGCTTGGAGGAAAAGATCTAAAAATGGAAGTTTACAAACTTGGGAAGATCATAGAAAACTAAGAAATTGATATACACCTCATTCTACGTTCTCTAGAAGAAGCTAGGGAAGAATTGAGTAAATCCTTAAAGAGAAGAAGAGAGATTGCCATAGCTAAGAATGATACATAGTACAAGGAGATTGATAGCTCAAAAGTATTTGCAAATGGAGATTCCAAGGAATTTGATGCAGCAATAGTAGACCTGATGGAGAATAATAGAGCTGAAGCAAAAGAAATCAGAACTCTCAAACTTGAAGAAGAATCTCAATCCATGATGCTTTGTGAAGTGACTGAACAGAAGAAAAGAGCCATTGAAGATAAGGTTATGATAGAGGATAACAAGAGAAACCTTGCCAACATATTGGAAGAAAAGTCAATTGAGCTTGCATGAATTTCCAACATGTAGCTAGATACCCTAAACCAGATGATGAATGTACATCATAAGCTAAATGTCAAGGACATTGAGATCTCCACACTGAAGATGCAAAATTAACAATTGCAAAATGACCTAAAAAGAGAGAAGGAGATTGTAGAAAGCTTCAAAAAACCCAATGAACCCATCAAGTACTTTGAATAGCTTCTGAAATCACCAAGAGCCAACAATGATACTTCAAGACTAGGATACACCAGCATTGAAAAAGGAGTGTCATCCAAGACTATAGAAGAAAGAAGTGACAAAGGTAAGAATACTAAACCTACTTTTCATTTTTGTGGTAAAAAAGGACATACCTCTAATGTGTGTAGGAGTAAGAATGCCCATCAGCATGACAAATCTAAGAACATGGGTCACTGTCACAAGTGCAACAAGCAAGGACATCAAGCACATGACTATAGGACATGAGAACTATCAAGACACCAAGATTTGAAGGTCATTGCTACAATTACAAGAAGTATGGACATAGAGCTTTTGAGTGTAAATCAAAGCCCATATGGACACCTAATCAACCAGCAAGGGGAAATAATTATGGATATCACCACAATTAGGACTACAACACTAGGAATAGCTATCACTACTATCAAGAATATGGACACATCCCTGAAAAATTGCATAAGAACACTTTTTAGTGGAAACTATAGTAGATGGTTGAGCCAAACTATATGCTTAAGTTGTTTGAAGATTGCTCATATCAGTAGAAATTGTCCAACAAGGTTAAAGGAACCCAACTTAGAGTTCAATAAAGGGAAAGAGAATGTAGATGTTGAACACATTAGAGGAGAAATGAATATGACATGGAAGAAGAAAGATGGAAGTAGTACATCCAATGAAGGGATCACTTCACCTAAAAGGTCAAATGGTCACACTTCATCCAACTAAGAAAAATAAGGTATGTGGGACTTATATTTAATGACTTATCATACATCAATTCCAAAGACAAGTATTGAAAAGGAGAGATCAGCATGAATAGAGATGCAAAGTTAAAATCTCAAGTGCTGTTGAGTTTCCTTTAGATGCTGAGTAAAGATCTAGTACATGCCAACTTGTCTACCAAAGTTAGTAGAAGCTAAATTAGCAGTGGATGTCGAGCGAATGAAAAATTCTATTTGAAGGTGAGTATGAGAAACTTAGTATATGTTGAGTGGTGTAAAGATAATGAGAAAAATTACTTAAGGAGTTGAGTGGACAACTGTAAGCACACTAAGCATTAAATGATATGAAACAAGGGTATATGTTCACATTTTGAATCATTTCTCACCATCGTGAATGAAGAGAAAAAGACAAGAAGAGTGAAGAATGATTTTCAAGCTGAGTTTGAAGCATTTAAGAAAATTTCTACAAAGATTTAGCATAGTTTCATTGATTTCAGGGTATTTATACTTGTGCCGAGCTATGCAATTTCAAAATTTCTTCGTCTTTAAACCCTAGTTCGAAGAAATGGCCTCCAATTCTAGGAAACCTCAGGAGAAAGAGCTGTTTGAAGTTCATTTAGTGTCAAATGAATTTAAGCAACCTAATTTTTGACCTATCCTTGAAGTTTCCTACAAGAATGACCCAGCTAGAGCCCTATTTGTAATTCATCCTAAGGTAGTAAAGGTGCAAGATGTTAGGAGATGCTATAACTATAAGATAGGAGTCATTGGAGATATGAAAATTAGGGAATCATATGATAGATTGTGCAAAAATGGAGTTTTGAAGGAAGAATATCAAATCATTGAGAGGAAAGGTTTAACTTGTGCCCTAGAGTTCCCTACTATTTTTAAGACCGAATGGATCAGAATTGTGTTGAGTAGGATACATGATGGTAGTTTGTGGTTACAAGATGGCCTAGTTAAGATATCAAAAAGGATTGTTAATATAGATCAGACTAAAACCCTAAGGAGTGACTCTAAGGAAGTTCTTGAGAAGAATACAGGAGCCAAGTGGAACAAGAGAGGAATGATCATAGATACTATTAAGGATCCTCTTGTTGATTTTGTTGTCAGAGTCATATCTCACAAATTTTACCAATCTAGTAGACTCAATAGTGTACCATGCATTGTAGTAGATGTTGGCTACAAACTTACTAAAAAGAATCATACCTATGATCTAGCTGAACTACAACTGTAGTAAATCAATGAAAATTTGGGATCTATAAGAAGAACAAAGGGATCCCAATGCAAATTTGGTGCAATTTTGATATGTATATTCTTCTATGTATAGAATTAATTCCCATCTTTTGGAAAGGTTAGATGGAAAACAAATAGGTCCATAGTAGCCCAGGTAAATGAATACATTGAACAAATGGGGGAAAATTTTGAGACATTAATGACTAGCTATTTTGAAGATTTCAAGAAATCAATGAAGCAGAGATTTACGATTCTAGTCTCACTTGTGGAATAACATGTAAATGATATTTTTTTTCTTGATAATATTGACTATGCCTACATTCAAGTAGCCATACCAAGGGTAAGGTGGCTTAGACCTCTTGGCTATGAAATAAATATTGATGTGGCATCTGGAGCAATAATAACATTGTTAGCAAAGGAAGTAGATAAGAGTGCCCCACATTTTGGCACATATGATGTGGTGAAATCCAAGGTGGATATGGAGTCAAAGACAACTTCTAAACTTAAGAAAAGGGATAAACTAGTGAAGAATCTCAAAGCAAAATTTGGCGAAGGCAAAGCAGAGGTAGAGGAAGAAGAAGATGAAGAAGAAGAAGAAGAGGAATAGGGGAAGGGCCACTAGAATTAACCCAAAGAATGGGTGAAGATGTTGAAGAAGAAGGTGTCGAGTAGGAAGAGGAAGCACCTAATGCAGAGCTCAAAAAGAGGAAAGCACAAAAGTAACCTGCTACATAGCCAAAAGGCAAGAAGAAAATAGCCAAGCCAAGCCCAAAAAAGCCTACCACAAGGGTAGATACAAGGGCTAAAATAGAGGTATCCAAGAAATAGGAAAAGAAGAAAGTTACATAGCAAGGAGGGCTAGTAGAGAAAAAGAAAAGAAAATATGTGGCACCTCTAGAGTCAGATGAAGAGAGGATAGAATTTGATGATAATGAATAATTTAGAGTGGTAAGTCACACCACAAAATCAGATATGGAATACATTTTTGATAATATAAGAGATAATGCATACTTGTCTGGATTGAAAACTATTGATTTCAATAAGTTAAGTAGAGAGGAGAAAAACATAGTGGAAGAATCAGTGTACACTATGATGGCCAAGTTCAAGAATACTCCACTTGAACTTGATAATACTGTGCCTAAGTAGTTGTACTCCATTGTAAAGAATAAATGGCATTATTGCCTAAACATGAATAAAGAAATAAGAGAGTCAACATTGGATCATGTGATGCCTGACCTCACAAAAGGTCAAATAAGCAAGGCAAGTAAGAAACATGGGAGCAAATTTGCATCCAAATACAAAGCCTTCAACATTTTACAAAATAAAATTGAAGATGTTGTGAAGTCCACATAAATGTGTAAATTGATTTATGGGCTAACTATAATAAAGGAAGGACAAGAATATCCCTTTGAGGGACAAAATAATGATGAGGAAGAAGAGGAAAATGAAAAGGAGGAAGAAGGGGAGAAAGAAAAGGAAGAAGTTGCAATGAAGAAGGAAACACAAAAAGGTGATATGACAACATATGAGGAGCAATAACAGGAACAAAGTGTACAAGATGCACAACTTCCACCACCTAGTCCTCCACATGCAACCCACTAACTACAAAGGATCTTAAAAAGATCCTTTAGCAGACTACTTTGCAAGCACAATTGTGTACCAATCCAATCTTGGTGAGTGTAGAGGAACTTTAGAATGTAGTAGCTAAGATAACCAAGGAGAAGGTAAATCCACAAGAACCACCTTCACAAACTCCAACAACTACAAGTGGACAACCACAAGAGCAAGTAGCACAAGATGGATATGCTAAGGTTGATTCCATAGTTACAGTATTTTCCAAGGAGCAAGTAAAGGAGCAAATAGGATAGAAGGATATCTTTGCTCCTATAGCAAAAAGTCAAGGTGCATCTCCTCTGATCGCAATAATTGATCAAGGTAGAACTGAAGAAGACAAGGAGGAGAACCCTAAGGAGAAGGAACAAGAGGCAATCCAAACATTAGTCAATTTGCCTACTATAGGGACTCCTACTAGAACTACATAGTGGCCAAGAACTGATGCAGTACCACTACAAATATTGGCACCAGGCTTGAGTTCTACCAAGGTAGCAAGGTTACTTCACTATGGAGACCCTGCACTTGATGAGGAGATATTAATACCAAGCTATGACTATAAAATAATGAACATAGAATAGATCAATGAAGTGCAAGAGGCACTAGAGAAGAAGAAAAAGTAGGAGGTACTTAGGAATGAGTATAGGAAAAGGCATGCATTGATAGAAATCAAAGACATCTTTCTTGATGCTATCGACCTACAAGTACTTGATAATACAAAGCCCATCGTGAAGCAACTATCCAACATAGTGGACTAGGTACAGAATGAAGACCTAGATACTGATGCCAAATTTCTTGAATACTCAGAGAAGAAATTCTAGATGAAGGTAAATGAGAAAATATCTAGTGAGATAGCATTGTCACAAGTAGAACTAGCTAAAAAGGTTGAAAAGTTGGAAGCAATACTAGAGAACATATTCTCATTATACTCCAAATTGTGTGATTCCTCATACTTCACACAAGAAACAAGCTAGAGAATATTGAGCTTGGAAAGGAAACTCAAGGTATCTAGCATGCAGCTACCAAAGGATCCAACTCAAAGTGAGAAGTATTTTTCCATAGCACTTCACACTCAAAAGGAATTAGTTGTACTCATAGTAGATGAGGCTAACACCAAGGCCAAATTAATACAGATACATTCTTCAACAACCCCACACATGAAAGTTCTGCATGAAGAGATGGCCTATGCAAAGTGTTTTGAAGAAAGATCCCAATCTTTCTACATTAGAAGGCCTAGTACACCTTGTCGCAGAGACAACCATCTAGCTCAAAGCACTAGAAATTGCATTAGACAATTGGGATGCTGCTCTAAACATTATTATGGAGGTAAACAGATATTTTTTGGCTAAATATTCAATTCATTCATATAACCCTTTGACATAAGTGTCAAAAAGGGGGAGATTTAATAATTGGAGGAGATACCTAAGGAGATTTAATAAATTGGGGTAAATACCCAAAGGGGGAGTTAATAGAATTTTGATTTTTGAGGAGAAATAAGGAGATTAAGCTAAAAGGATACAAAAACTACAAGGAAAGATGTGTGAAAGGGAGAATAGAAATAGAGGAGAAATATAGCAGACAAGGCAGAGATAAAGAGTATCAGATTAATTAGCATGAGACAAATCTAGCACAAGGAATTTTGGATACAAAAATGGCACATTAGCTCAAGAGGAACTACAAGTTTTTAAGGTATATAGTCTTCTACAAAATTTTGAATAGGTTTTTGAAGTTTTGTACATATGTTGAACAAGATGTGTATTATACTCATAGAGATCAGATTCATAATGTTTAGTTAAGTGTTTTTGACACTCATGTCAAAGGGGGAGATTATTGGTCTCATATTGGTTTTGACATTTGAGTTTCAACACACTTAAGAAAATTCTAAGGTTGATGTTGAGCATAATATAGATGTTGAGCTATAGTATATGTTGAGCCAGAAATACAACAGGTGTCAAGTGAGCTTCAAGTGCTGAACAAGTTTCAAGTGTTGAGTGACAATTGATGCCAAGTCAGTACATGAGCTGAGCAAAGTATAGGAGCTGAGTAAAGTATAGATGTTGAGCAAGATAGAGTTTCTATAGGAGCTGAGTAAGATAGAAATCCTATATGTGCCAAGCATCAATAAACAGTAAGTGTTGAGTAACATAGAATCAACATATGAGTTTGTGCCTTCACAAACTCATATGTAAATCATATTTGAGTGACTCAAGATGAATCTCAAAGGATCTTAAAGATAAGATTGAATTTTTTACATTTCCTATGTAATCAGTATGCAACCAATCAAAACAATGGAGAAAGCATGCAACCAATAGGAAAAGCATAAAAATCTAAGTGGGAAAAGATGAATGAATATCGATCATAGATTCATACCTAACCCTAAGTCTTGAAAACCTTTATAAGGAGGTCAAAACCCCATAATTCAAGTGTGTGTGAGAGTCCTATGGACTATGTGGAAATGCATGAAAGAATGCTAGAAAAATTTTGAAAGAAGGAAAAGAGGTGTAAGGAAATAGAGAAAAAGCAACACTATAGAATCAAGTTGATCAGAATAGAGTATCAGCACTACGAACAGAGTTATATCAGATCAAGAAGGATCAGATCAAATTGGATAGAACAAGGATTTGAAATCAGCAATTGAAGATTGTAATTTATCATATCAAGACATTCTATTATAATTTCTAACTATTGTATAAGGAGAATGAAAGTCCTATGATGATAGGTTGGCTTAACAGCTATATTGTAGATCCTTAACGGGGTTGTAAATCCTTTAACAAGGTAACATTCCAAGTGAGTGTTTGTAAATCCTTCAACCAGGTCACTTTTAATAAGGTGAATAGCCTTTAACAAGGCAGACCTTTTATAGGGTAGACCATTATTGATGGTCAAACTTTGTAACCTTAACCAATTACATATTGCTGTAGCGATAATTTGTGGGTGTCATCCCGACTCCAATTTTACCTTCTCATTTTGGAGGGTTTCTAGGTGACCAAAGTCTTGTGTTATCTATTTTCATGCATGTCTTTACTTTCATGTTAATTTGATGTGTTAGATGCATGTCAATAATCTTAGTGAAAAGTTTTAGAGGATAAAGATTGTTACTTTTGATTCACCTCCCCCGCCCCCTCCTAGAAGTAAATCTTCCCACTTGTAAATTCCAACACTCCATTCACTCATCTACTGGTTCATTGAATGGCCTTCATTATCATCTTCATCACTAATCTTCTTGGCATCCCTTAATGAAATCACAATTCACTAATCTCTCCACACTTATCCCCTGCTACTTTTTTCCTCACAGCTTCTCCTTAAGATCTCCAATGAAAAATGAAACGACCTTAGAAAAAATCTCTTGTGCCTTCTTAAATGGTTAATTTTGATATTTTTCCTCTTCAAAATTATTGTAGATCTTAGGGTTAGGCCAAATTCATCAAATCCTTCCATCATTTTTCCTCCTCCTTTCTTGATACTTATAGAAAGTTCCAATCAAATCCTTGTACTTGATCATATAAAAAACTCTCTCCATGCATTAAATACACCATCTTATCAATCCTTATCATCCACACACTTTGAATAATCCAAAAAATAAACTGTGTCATCCTCAATCTTAATTCTTTTTCAAACTTCAACATTTTTTGTCAGTCAACAAGCACTATGTTCTTTTTCTCAATCATCACTATGTAGCTCGGCATACACTAGCTTACTCAGCCATTACTATGCTCAATTACTATTAACCTTCATCAACTTTCTTAGAAATTTTTATCACTTGACTTAAACTATTTTTTCATCTTCTACTTAAGTTCCTTAATCTTCTATTCTAACTCCTTCAGTCTAACCAAGATTGATACTTAGTCATACTTAGAGTTTAACTCAACTCTTGTCATTTTACTTATACATCAATTTCATTTGTCTTTTCTTCACTTTATGTAATGATTAAACAACACATTATCTTTTCATTGACTAACTCATCAAGTGCTCATTCTAATTCCATAATATTTAACTTCTCTCTTCTCATCTTGCTATGTCTTCTTTTCAAACCCTCTTCATTAATCAATAGATATAAAACTCTACACTATTAGTAAATGTCTCTCTAGTAGGTTAGACAATGTCTTACTAGTAGGTTTGAAATCAATGACAACATAAAAAATTTTCCAATTGTAGTTTCCTACAATCCCCCTCTTTGGCATTGATGGTAATAACTTTAGTTACCATGTAATCCAAACTATTCATTTTTTCAACTTTTGAACTTGCACTATCAATTTCCTCTATTTTTTGTTCTTTGTTTCTTGGTTTTATTCCGATTCTCATTCAATGGAATCTTTGGATTTTCCCTCTAACATTAATTTTAGTAATATCAACTATATGATACTACACCCTCTATCATTTCAGCACATACTCTCTTTATGTCTCCCTCATTATATGAATGGTAACTAAACACCACTTAAATTCTCTCCCTTGTTATATGTAGGATGTAGTGTAGCATGCATGGTAACTTGTACACATTATCTCCCTCTTTGAAAATAATGAAAAAGAAATAAACCATTCACATGCATTTTAGCTCTTTTATCTAGCATACATAACATCTTCATGTCACTATTCTAACTAATATAGAAGTGTCATTCCATCATCTTGCTTCGTAACTCCTTCCAGCTTCATCTTCTGATATTTTAATGTCCTACTTCTCAAACCCTTGGGAAACTCATAAAGTGTGACCTCCTACATCAATCAATAAGATATTTTGATCATAAAAATTGATGAAATGAAACATCTTGTCTCTATTTTCTTCAGGAAGGGGAACGACCCCTAACTTACCTCTTAGATTCTCAAAATCATCCTTAGGTAGTGTCTTTGTGAATATGTGAGTTATCTTTTCTTTTGTGTTTACCTATTCCAATCTCACTTATTTTTCTTGTACCAACTCTTTCAAGTAATGATACTTGATCTCAATATGTTTAGTCTTTTTATGCACATAACCGAGATACAGGATGCAATGTATCTAGTTCATCAACTACATGTAGGAGAACTAGAAAAGCTAATAGACTATTTGAGTTTCAATACTTCTTAAATCCAATGATTATATTCATCATCTTAGGACTAAAGGGGGTAAGAGATTAGTTAGCCATTCCACAAGTAGAGATAGAAGAATCAATTCATAGGAAATTGGCATAATTGAGGAGTGTAGTGCTTGCACTAAATTGAAGGAGACATGGGAGACTCTTATTAACTCACATAGAGAAAACTCCAAGGATATATCTATAGAGTTATAGCACATAGGGATCACCATCATAGGGGGTGCAAGAAATGAAAAAACAAGTCATAAATACCCCATCCCTTCCCATTGTCATTCATGAAAAAAAGGGGGAGAAAATACATAGGGGGAGTACCTACCAAGGGTTGTATACCTGGGATAAAAAAATGGAAACATGGGAATAGAGTATACCTAAGATTTTAAAAATGGAGGAGCATGAGAGTAAACACTTATGTGAAATGGAGAAGGAAAACCCAAGAAAATAGAGACAAGAAAGAAATCTCACAGGGGAAGTAGATTGATAAAGTCTAAGGCTACACATAGGAGTAATGAATCAACAATGAAGGAGCTAGGTCAAGTTTCAAGTTGCAAGTCTTGTTAACCTATAAATAATTGTAGAAGGTTTTTCCATCAATTCCAAATGGAAAAATTGTTGAACTAAGATACATCAACCAGAAAAGTGGTAAGTAATGAACTCAAGCACTGAGTTAGAAGATTGTGTTGTCATTTATTGGTAGCCTATTAATAAGAAGTCACAAAGCACGGTAAGTTCACGAACTAGTAGACTAACATATGAGTCAAGATAGTAGAGTGAAGGAGAAGTGTGAAAGTAAAGTGGTTGCAATCCAGTCACTATTGATGTGACAATATGAGAGTAAAGACTAAACATGAAAAAGACATGTGGTAGAGTAATGTGACAGAATATGACTAAAGCATGCAAGATCAATATTCTAGTTATAGACTCACACACAAACAAGGTGGCCCATAAGAATAAACACCTATAGATAGATAGTCATGGGTGTCTTATGACTATGATCATTGTGCAATTAAAAATTCAAATTGACACTCATTTTTTACTTTCTTTGGTTGGCAACAAAATGTGTAGAAGATGATAATTCAAAATAAATAGCCAAGAATGATATTGTTGTGACAACTATAAAAACCATAGAATCCATTAGAGGAGGTTAGTTGTGAAAAAAAAGCTATAGAAAGTGTGAAGCACACAAGAGGGTGAAGGGTAGAGTGTACAAGGAAGCTAACCCAAGCCAGAGAAGCAAAAGAAGATCAAAGTATCTTCAAGAAGATTCAACATAGGATCTATCAGGAAAGGTGTGGCATATAGTTAGATCACATACATTAGTTTTCTTTCTAACCATCACATCTTTTGTAAGCCTTTAATAGGGTAGACTTCTAGAAGATTGAAATCCTCTAACATGGTATCTCTTAGAAAAAGATCTAAATCCTCTAGCGAGGGAGCCCTAGTAGACTATTCTAATCCTAATAGGATACTAATATTTCTAATAGGATGTGTTCTCAGAAGGAACAAATGTAAGCCTTTAACATTGAGGCACCCTTTTTCATGCAAGTAAAGCCTAGTGGATACATTACTACCACTATGGTTTTCACCCTCACACTAAGGTTTTCGACATAAAAATATCCATGTCATTGATGTATGCTTCTATGTGGAATATCGTATGGTTTTACTGCATAATATTTATATCATTTGCATGATAGTTAAAGAGATATTAATAAAGTGTGCAGTAAACATTAGTAGAAAAACCAATAGATTTTGTAAATGTGTGCATATTGATTCACCCCCCTTCTCAGTACCAGTTAGGACTAATAAATATTTGATGGAATTAGATGAATATGTAACAACGTTATAGTGCATTACAAATTTTTTAATGATTTTCTTCTCTCACACATATGGATTATTTTAAATTTGAAGATGATCGAAGTGATAAATATTAATCCATCCTCAAAAAAAAAACAATTCATATGTACAAAAGAAGTGAAAACTATAAACATGACCATTTTGTAATTTGAAACAACAACACTTGGGGGTCATCCATTTGTGCATCAACTTTGGGTTGTATTCTTTATTTCATCATGACCATGGCATGCATTTTTCTTTATTTCATATTGGATTCTAGAATCTCACTACTTCATACACAACATCCATGTTTGGGAGAATCATGACCTGTATATCTATCAATGTAGCTCTTATTCTTGCCTCTTCTCTCAGCAATTTTGTGTACATATCACTTAGGAATCTGATCTTGTTGTAATGGGAAGAGCTATAGATCGAATCAAGTTGCAACTATTGTGCACTTGCCTTCATATCTTCATCAATCTTCAACAATTTATCTTTTGTTTCCTTAGTGAAATTTGAGATATCACAAAGTTTATCAAATAGTGAAGACACGTTATTCCAAGAGGTCTCCACTGAGCCTAGAATAGTAGATAATTCTATTTGATGGATATCAATTTGTTGAGCAATAAGTTCCAAAACTTTATTCTCAAACTTCTTCTCAGCTCTCTACAACAATTTCTCTTGTCCATTCAAATCATCATTGAATTTTTGGACTACCTCTGCTAATTAGTTCAAAATTGGTTGAGAAGTATCATCCTCTATATTTAATTCCTCTGGGAGGACATTCTTTGCATCTTGTATTATTTGGAATTGCTTGTTTCTTTCTTCTCTAAGCCTCCACTACTTGGCTTTCTTCTAAAGAATTTCTCCAAAAACATGCATCTGATCAAGATTGAGATTTTAAATGTCCCAATTTTGGAGTTACAATCTCCTCATCAAGATCTATGTCTTCTTCCTTCTCTTTTGCTTTACCCAAAATTTTTGTACTCGGTTGAGACTTGGTCTCAACTATCTTTGTACTTATTAATTGCATGACAATAATGAAAAGAAATTGTAGAAATAGTAGGACTAACTATAGATACTGCATTTATTTCCAAAATACCTATAGTAGAAATACCTAGATTTATCAAAACTGATATAGAGGGAAGTGCTAGCTACTTGGTAGATGATGTTCTTGTCACTTCAATCAATGTGCTTGTGCTTTCAATCTTAGTCACAATCAATCTTGCTGAAGCTTTTTGTGGGCTTAATGTTTTCATTTTTTTTCTTGGAGAATGAGGAAGTGAGGCTATGACCACTACAACAATTTTCTCTAGGTTGGTCTCCTCAGTATCTTGAGCATTTGGTAAATCTTCCTTCGTAGCTTCATGTCCGTATTCTTCTTCCTTATCATATACATTGTCAAAATGTGTAACTTCTTCATTATTAATTTCCTCATATGTTTCTTGTTCATCATCATCTTCATCTTTATCACTAACACTAAGCAAAAAGTCAATCAACTTGCGAAGAAGATAAATTTTCTTCCCTATGTTTGTACATTATTCACTACACATTCGATTTATTTCAACAATACAAGACAAGTATTGAATCTCAAAGTAATCTTTTCTTCATTTTTCTTCAAAAATTTCTTTACCTCCTTGTCATCCAAACTTGGCATGAGTTGCCTCAGGGTCTACTCATATATGTCTATTGCAGTTTTCATGGCATTCTCCCATCTTGGATTGATCTTCTCCATTAGAATATTAGAAATCTACTAAGCAAGCTAGTCTAGAGAATACTTCCATTTACCCATTTTAGATATTATCAAGTCCTTTATTTGCTTCTACTCTATAGTCCTAGTCTTATACTTTAGTGCCTTGAAATTTTTAATGCTAGATCTAGATTCTAAATCTTTCATCCTTTTGTCAAAAGTAGGTGGAGACCTCTTGAAGATTACATCTCCTCCTTCTTTATCTAGTTTCTTCCTAGACAATCTTCTTATAAACACATCACTAGATCTTTTGGCAGGCTTTGTAATAATTACCTTACCTTTCTTCTTTAATAGCTCTTCATCCTCTAATTTATCTTCATCTTCTGCTTCTTTATCCTCAATATTATCCTCTTTTCCTTCAATCAACAGAAGAGTGGAACTGCTTTTTAGTTTTCTAATTCTCTTCTTCCCTTTGTTGGCTCCCTGACTTGGGAGTTTGATTTCAAGTTCAATTCTAGCCTTTGCCTCATTATAAATGCCAAAGTATGCAACTTTAGAGTCAGCAGGCTCATTAATAAATGCCTCAATAATGTCCTTGGTTTCATCTATGTTTACCTCATAACTAGGAGGTTTTACCCATACTGTCCTTGGTCTAACTACCTGAATATATACTTTGTCACTATCAACCATGAAACAAACATCATCTTTTTATTCATCAAGTAGTTTCTTGGGAATCTTGAATCTATTATTCATCTTCTCTTTGAATGCATCAAAGTAGTTGTCCATAATACTTACATAGTTCTGTCCCATTTCAGCTATATTGTCATTGATCTAATAAAGAATAGGTACATCCTTTCTCCATACTACTGTACCTTTATATGGGAAGAACTTTTGTACATAGAAAAATAGACAAGTCAAAAGTTAACCGAACTTATAAGGATTGTTCTTGGAACTTCTTATACTCTCCATGTTCTTGTTGAACTGGTTCAACATCAACTTAGCAAGGTAAAGTGACAAGTTATTCTTGACCACTTTGTATGCTAAATCCACTACTTCTCATGACATGTTGTTCAGTTTGCTCGAGCTATACATCTTGTGAGTGATAACATGTATCCAAAACTTGAGTTCCATGTCTTTGATACAACTGATCTTCATTCCCCTTCTATCACACTTGGTAAGGGTTTTCTTTTCTAGTTCAACCTAACTTAGGGTTTTGGTCATTTTCACTTTTGTCAACATAGGAAGAATAGTGATCTTCTGGATCATCTTCTTGGTTATCCAAATAGGTTGTTCCAACCATAGCTGACCATTGTGCACATGACTAATAATATATCTTATCCATCTTATTTGAAAATCCTATGGCATATGTGAAATGTGAGTTAAACCTTTAGTTTCAAGATGTTGATATTCGAGTTTCAACACACCATTAATACATAATTCCTTCAATGATTCATCCATCTCCAATGTTCCAATATCTTAAATAGCACATTTAAAATGCAAACATATACTATTGATCAATAGTAACTTTGGTGGAATTTATGACTACGCTCCACTCAGATCTAGGGCTTCTGCAATGGTAGGACTCAGCTTAAAATCTGGTGCCTTCCACTTCATGCCTCGAACTATCATGACTGAAGCTTTCTTAGATTTACTGATGGTAGATGTCATCTTTTCTTGGTAGATTTTAGAGAATACAAAAATCTTCAATAACAATTGACTCAAATCACTTGAATGCTCTAAGGATCGTCTTGCACAAATAGCTCTAAAAAATTTGTGGTGAGAAATAACTTTGATTTCTCCCTTTTCATCAAATTTCTCCGTAAATTCCTAGTAAGATTGTTTTCTCAAATAACATACTGTCATCCACTTCACTTGCATTGAATGCTCAGAAGAGTCTTCCATGACTCAATTACCACACAACAAGTATAGTAGCTCCCAACCTTGCTTGACAAGATCTTACAACCCAACCTCACTCAGTAAGGTTTGCAACCTAACCATACTTAGTAATTATTTGCATCTTTTATTTGGTGATCTCTTTGCATCTTGAATGCTAATTTGGATCTTTCATTCTGCTAATCGAAACTGATGCGAGATATCTTCGAAATCCTAGTTTTAGTTCTCTTATGAGAGATCAAGTGGAAATGGTGGAGTCACTCAATTCTTGAGTGACATTATCATTATTTCTTAGACTTGTATTTGGGTATGTGCAGGATTGTGGTCAACCAAACTATGCCCTTAAGTGGCAATAAAAAATTTAAAAATTAGGGTTATGTCAACTTGACGTGCAAATTCCTACTTGTTATTAACGTTATATCAAAAAGTTGAGAGAAAAGAATCTCTAGAAAATTGAATCTAGTTTCTAAACTACTAGGACTTATCTCAAAAAAAAAAAAAATTGATTGGTGAAATTTTTTAATTTTAATGCAAGATTATAAAAATTTTAGAACAAAAATAAGAAGTAGATGTATGTCTGACCACCTTAATCAAAATCAAATGATAGTATTTTTAATAATATTCTAGATATAAGTAGTAGACTCATGCCTAGATGTGATACATATTTTTGGGTATTTTTATTCTAAATAAATAATAATTAATTAATTTTTGACTTTAGTAATTTTGGAATAAAAAACTCTCGTGTCTAACCACCTTGACTAATTCAAAACTTTGTAAAATTAAATTTTTCATTTTTTTCCTTATAGTAGAAGAAACATAGTATGTGATTCATTTTTTATATTTAAAAAATGCCGTACCATTTGAAAGTTATAGTTATTTTTCAAATAGTGTATCAGTCAGCACTTTATATGTAACTCCATTAGAAAATAAGTAATAATTACTTACTAAACTCATAATTTGACAAACCTTACATTTATGAAAAGATAAGAACATTCTTAAGAAACCCTTTTCATTTTATCAAATTTTGCTGAAAAAAAAGTCGTCAACTACATGTTTGAAGTAAAAAACACATAAAAATAGGCCAAAAGCACATTTTTAGGATGTTTTTAAAGTTGACCATATAGGTTTGGTATCAAAAAATATAGTAGACCTTATAAAGATATTAATTTTTTTAACTTAGTATCAGGGTGGGTGGGAAAAGAGTTCGAATAGATTTTGAAATGGTTTGAGATATTTTAGAACTACAAATTTTTCAGATCACCACTTTTTGGCACACCATGATCCTACACATACTCATTCATAGAAGATTTTAGAACCCATTGCTATCTCATCTGATTTCTGATGTTATCAGCTTTTGCCTTATTTTCATCTTCAATTCTTCCAATATTTATATAGTTCTTGGCAAGATCAGCAAGTTCTATATAAATAAAACATCTTCTAGTAGTGTCTCTTGTCCTCATGTGATGTTTTACACATTTCATTCCAATTGTCCAAATTCTCCATAGTAGTGACATCTAGACCAAGTGTTATAGTCCCAACCAAATATAGTATTCACAATTTATTTTAATGGGTTCAATATCTTATTTTTGCACTCTAAGGATTTGTGCCCATGCTTCTTACATTTATAATATTTTCCTTCAAACTTAGGTTTCTCTTTGCATTCATTTGCCCTATGACCATGTTAATTGCAATTGTAGCACTTTTCATTGAATTTACCTTTCCCATTGCTCCAACATTTGTTTGATGTATGACCTATCTTACCATAGTGACTGCAAGTAGGTCTTTGATTATTTTGAGCTCCTTGCTTGGATTATTCACCTTCTTCTATATATCCAATTTCTACTTTTCCCTTTTCTCTGTGATTGCTTTGCTCATTCAATTGATTTATGTCTACTTGAGATTTCATCATCCTCTCATTGGTTTTCCTTTCAGTGTTTAGATCATTCTACAATCTTTCATTCTATGATCTTAGATTCATGATTTCTTCATATGCATTGGTGATTTGATCAGTGAAGTCTATCTATTGAAGTGATAGGTGTTGAATTTCATTATTATTTCCTTCTATCTGTTCTTTTATCTTGTTTTTCTCTTCCATGACTTCACACAATCTTATTGACTGAATTTCTTGCTCTCTTCTTACTTTTCTTACTTCTTCTTGAAGACTACTATTCGTTTCAAATAGTTCTTTGATTTCCTCATCAACTTCATCTAAATTTCTTGAATGGATGTATTCAATTCTTTCTTCAATGTAGAGTTGGTCATCCATTTGATGCAAGATCTTTTCTTCTTTTTAGGGATTAAGATATTTTCTCTTTTTCTTTCTTGAGTTGTCCAATAGCCAATTCTAAATCTAGCTTCTCATTGTCAATAGCCTTGTCAAGTCTAAATACCTCCATAGCCTTTAATCTTTGCTCAAGTTGTTAAACTTCTTTCTTGAGAACCACAAAGATTTGATACCAATTGTTGGAAATATTATAATAGGCTAAGTTACTAAGAGGGGAGGGGTGAATCAATAACCAATAAAACTTAATCTTTAATTAGCAATTAATCATTTATGAGTATTTTGATCTAATTGCATGCATGAGAAACTGAAAAACAATAAAGCATTCATAAAAATTTTATACACAATTTGGTGACCCAGAAACCTTCCAAATAGAAAGTAAAACTAGGTTGGGGATGATACCCACAAGCTTTAGTACTGTAATATAAATTTTTCCTATTAAGGCTTACAATGATCAATTTTGTTAATTTTCCCTATTAGGAGCAATAAGGACTACTAAAGGATTTACAAACATACAATGAAGTATGCTCTCGATAAAGAGATTTATATAAGACTATTAAGTCTACCTTATGAAAGGATTTGACTAATCCACTTGTTAGGATGAAATAGTAGTTGATATTTGATCTACAACTTGGTTTGTTGAATGAGATTCCTTTGATTTTAGTAATCACCTTGCTATGATAGATAAATATTTGCTACTCTTTATACTATTGTAGCCTTTTTAATTCACTCTTCTACTCTATTCTACTTATTACATTACTTCCATATCATACTTTGGATGTGATAAAAAGTGTTACATATATACCAATCCAATTTACAAATTACAAAGTCGGCCACAATACAAGTTTACACAAAAACCAAAAAGTTGGCCCAACTATAGGAACTCAAGTTCTGAAGACTAGCTTGGTGAGGTTTTGATACTCAACATCTACTATCAATGCTCAACATTGTCATGCACTCAGTAGACATAGAGGCTCAATCCATAGTGATCACTTCCAGGTAGTCTTGAACTTGGTCTGCACTAGTGACTTGATGAATATTATGAAACTTGACATATAAACTAAATCACTCAATTCATACTACATAGCTCGATTAATGCTATCACTACAAGCTCATGTAAATTGCGTCACTTGGTTAACACTACATATCTCAGTTAATACTAGACTTACATTGCATCAACTACAAACTTGGTAACCACTGCACAACTCGGTTTGCACTAATAAGCATGGCATACACTGAGATGTTCAATTTATACTATTGATCAACACTTTTGTAGTAATCACTCAAAGAAAATTGAATACTATTCCTTGGACTCAGTAGCAACTATAGAACTCGGTAGATGCTAAAATACTTGGTTAACATTGTTAATTGTATAATGTGCTCGGTAGATACTTACAATTTGAATAAGTGTATGTCACTAATATCAAACATGACTAAATAAGTGTATGTCACTAATAACAAACATGACTATATAGCATGCATTCAGTAACAATCATAGACATTTAGAAAACCTATGGTATCCTTGTTAGCATCTCAATGTGTATTCTTAATTTCAATTCAATTGACTTGCTAACAAGACCTTAAATTACACCATCCTCTACATTTTAGTGATTAAATTCAACATTATCATCTTTCTATTAGGTTCCCTTAGTCTTGAAGAAGAATGATCACTTCACACACCACACATTAAGGAAGAAAATTAGCATGGAAATAACTCAACTATGAATTATATTTAACACTTTTATCCTAGGAAACATGACTTACTAGTGAAGTCATTAATCACCTATCGAATTGACAAGACCTAAATCAACTTTAAAAGAGAAGAAAAAAAAATTCAAATTTATAAAATGAAATTCAAAAAAGGAGGAGGAAAAAGACAAAAGTGTTGAAAATAAATAAGACATTTATTAAATCAACAAAATCATTTATCCTTACGAAATTGGAAATCTCCCTTTTTCATTTTAAAAGAATTAGAAATATCCTCAATTATCCTCAAAATCAAGTCCGTTGGACTCTTCCTCCTAGTATCTTATGAGATATTTTCAGTTTCACTTTCACCCACAAGTAAAAGGTGAAAATCTTGATTCTTACCCCAACCCCTTCTGAAATCCTATAAATAGGAGGAAAATCCAACAACAAAGGGACCCAAGTTTTAGGCATTTGCACTATAGGCACATTTTGATTCATCATTTTAGCAAGTTCATAGCATTTTAGTATTGATTTTATGTTATTTAGCATCATTTATTGCATATACATTTTGATAGCATATAATCTGCATTATAGTCATAGATCTTGCAGGCATTCTTGTAGATTTGCATTTTTAGCATACTCGAATTCTAGAACTATCACTAAGATGTTGGTCTAAGAGCCATTTTAGCAGTTGTAGTTAGGGAAACATGAGATGCTAGTAGAGATTACATTTTGATGATGATATCTTGGGTTTACTTTAGTTTATCATCAGTCTATCTACAATCTACACTAAAGTTTCATGAATGCGCACTCACACTGTGTACAATAGTGATAATGAATTTTGAAATATTCTCATATAATTTCAATTAATAAATATATAATGTCTAGATCATAGATCTAAAATAATAATTGTTCAATACTTTTAAAATTTTTAAGGTGACAACAAATCATGACGTTAAAAAATGAATTAAATATTGTTGGGCATTACAATAATATGAAAAGATTGAGGATATTATATGTTACAACTAGACAAAAGACATCATTTGAAATAAGACATTAAAACTATAAAACTATTAATATTGCTATGCTATTACTTTTATAGTATCTAGTTATTCAATTAAAGAATACAAGGAAGACATTAAAATCATACTATGCCCAATGTTAATGATTTTGACCATCCATGAAATATCTATTTATTATGCGATTGCATGTAAATTTTTGCATCAATATTTTGAATCATTCTCCTTGTACTCTCTTTCATCTTATTGATGGATGAAGAGTGTGATTCAAAATACTGATTCAAAAATGTATCCATTATCACTTTGAGAGGAAATAACCAGACATTTTATACTTTCTCATCATATAATATCTTTTAAGAGTCTAAAATATTAAATTGGTAAATACTTCCTGAGATTCTTTCAAATTTTGAAGTTAATTTTTGACATATGATGTGTTCAATTTTTCATAGGGAAGAAGTTTTGAATCTGATGAATGATACCATACTAACTAAATCTAATTTCTATGATGATCCCAATATCATAGAAATAATTTTTCCTAGCACGTAGAAGCCAAAAACATAGAGTGTATATTGAAGGTGTATTATAGTTGAAAATTTTGAGAAATCCAACTCACACCACTAAATGAGATAGGAAACTTCACGGTAGATAAGTGATTCACCCTATCCTTTAATAATTAACTTATAAATTTTCTTGATAACTGTAAAGGCCATACTACGACATATCAAGAAAAAAAATTAATGGATAAAATTGTGTACCCCTATACTAATATAGTAGCATCACTAGGGATACATCCACAAAATGACATAGATAATAATACATATAGTCAACTCTTCCAAAACATAATAATTCACTACTATTATATCATATTTGTTTGAATGTGAATATCAATGGATCATATATGGAACACATACCTGATTTATTCCATTTTTTAGTCATATAGTATAGGTTTAGCATTCTTCTAAACATCTATCATATAACTTGATGAAAATATAAAAATAATAGATTTTCACTTAACTGATTAAAATAGGTATCCAACACATGAAAAGATATTTTATTTTATTAAGATGCATTTAGTATATAGTAAAATATATAGAAAAAATGAGTAGATGAAACTCTACCATGATACATTGCAACTTCAATTCCCTTCTTCTAATTCATTTTTCCTCTTCTCAACTTCAAAATTGACTTTGTCTTTTCACTTGTCTTCTTTCTTAATGCCTACCTCTTGTGCTATCTACTTCATGTTTTGTTTTGGATATGTCAACAATGTCTCATAGATTTCATCAAAAACCACCTCCTTGCATTTTAAAAATTAGATCATAAAAAAAGGGATCAACTTTTTTGGTATCATTAGACTAAAACCACTTTTTCAAACTATATTAATTGGAGTGATATATGCTCTTTATTCAATTTTTAGGAGTTTATAAAAAAAATAAAAAAATAAATCCCTTTATTTACAAAAAAAAACAATATTTACTAGAAACTTTCCATAATATTTATTTAAATTCTAGATTTTTTAGAAAATAATGGTAATATGTTAGTAGTTCAAAATAGTTATTATGGAAAAAATACTATGTTTTATGCTTGAAACCTAAAATGTTCTAAACCATTTCTAGGAAATTTTAAAGAACATAAGCTTTCTAAATATTTTTCAGCAAAAAAAACTAAAAATTAAATTAAATTAAATGATTCAAGTTCTCTCAAGTAAACATACAGGTTTCCTTACATAAAAAAAAAAAGTTTTGTAGCAGAAATTTAGAGTATAGAAATTTTAAAACTTAAAAAAAAATGTTTATTCTATAACATCCATGATGATAAAGTTAAATAACTTAACAATTTTTTCATTCAAATATGGTTGATTTAAGATCATTTGAATTAGAGAATATAAGATAATCCAAATCTCATGGTGGTGTAGGTATTCCAAACTTTGAAGCAAAAGAAAGTTATTTGATGACAAGTTGGTGTGGACAACTTAACAAAAAATATTGATAATAGAGGGTGTGAATTAATGAGAGAAAAACACCTCAACAAAAATGACCTGAACAAAGAGAATTTTCACAATTGTAAATACTCCAAGAGATTTTAAAATATTAAATCTCTTGATTTATTCAATAAATCTCATACTTTGACTCCTCACATGAAAAATTTAAAATGGGAATATAACTATATTATGGGAGGACCCTTATAATGGTTTTGATTGTTTACTAAACTTCAAGGATATTTTGGATATTAAAGAAATCTTAATGAAAGTGAAAAATTTTATACTACTTTGATGAATAACTATAACTCCAATATATACAATATAAAGAAAGTAATTCCAGACCAAATTGACATATGCATTACTTTAATTAAGACTCGAAGGATAAGAATACCTAGAATTGATATCTAATCTACTCAAATTGAAAAGTTGGGAGGAATTTATGGATAGTACTACCCTTACAATAGGAGGATGGGAAATTATATTTGTCAAATATTTTGACATGATCACAAAACAACAAAAAGCTGATCTATTAACATAGTATGAAGAAGCCAAATATTCTTACATTCGATTAGGATTTGATCAAATGTGAGAGAAAGAGGTTACAAAATTTGTTCATGCAAAGATCAAATAAGCCACAAGTAATAAGCTATCCTAGAGAATGAACTCAAAATGTCACTATGAAAAGAGTAGGAAACATAAGTATGACATTGTCTACACAATTGATAGTGCACATAAAATTATTCTCAAAGTAGAAACCAAGAATCTTGAATTATATATTGCTAAGTTGAATCAAGAAAACATGATGCTCATTAATAAAATTATAGTGATTAAACACTTTTCTCCACCACCCAATATGTGGGAGAAGCTTCAATTTGTAGAAATGATAAGTATTGATAAAAATCATGATCAACAATTTTGAAAAGCATAGAGAAACAAATTGATTAAAAGGATAATGAGATAAAACATGACAAACCACACAAAGTTAACAGATAAAACATATTTTATATTTTTCTCTTTATGCTTTATAGGAATTGGGAGGTGGAACAACAATATATTGGATGAAAAAAGGAAATAAGAAGGATTCTTGGTCATGAATATGAATATAAAATGGTTGTGTTTGTATACATAGATGAGGAATCATTAGGAAGAGAATAAAAAAGGGTAGGAAGAGGATATATTGATAATGTTGCAAATGTTAAGGATTCTAAGGAAAATAAATAAATAGTTGATCCTAAAATATTTAGTTAAAGAAGGTAACATGTTACCTTAAGGGCCCATTTGGTAGTGGGAATATGAGTGGAATATATATGTCTATACACACACACACACAACACACACACACACACACACACACACACACACACACACACACATATATGTATATATACATATATATATATGTATATATATATACATATATGCATATATGTATATATATACATATATATGTGTGTGTGTGTGTGTGTGTGTGTGTGTGTGTGTGTGTGTGTGTGTGTATGTATATATATATATATGTATATGTATATGTATATGTATATGTATATATATATATATATATATATATATATGTATGTATGTATATGTATATATATATACATATACATATATATATACATATACATATATATATATGTATATATATACATATATGCATATATGTATATAATGCAAATTCTTTATTTGGGTGAACCAAATAAGAATTGTGAATAGGAATACATATTCCAATTTTGGCCCAAAAATGAGCATTTGCAATTCTACCTAATTAGGTGGAATTAGAATACGTATTCCTATTCTAGTTTTATTTAATCTTGAAAACATAAATTTTTGGGTCTATGAATTCCCCATCAAATTCTGACTAAACTAGACAAGAATAAGAATATGTATTCCCATTTTCTATTCCAAAATTACTATTCTAGAATAACAATTCCAATTCCCATATTTCTATTCCCGTAGGCAAATGGACCCTAGAAGTTTCATTTCTATGAGATTTGAAAGAAAACCAATAAACAATATTTGATTGAGAAGTTGAGTCTTCATGAATTTGGGATTCAAAAAAGGAAATTAAATTAAATTAAACTCTAACACTATGGAGTTGCACCAAGAAATTTGGTAAAAATCAAAATAAATTTTAGAACTTTGGATTGTATAGCATATAACAAAACATAAGAGCAATCCTATAAAAATGAGAATCATTCACCACAATCCATTCATAGCTGAAATTAGAAGCAAATAATAAGATAAAAGATACATATTATAATATTTTGATTATTTCTCAGGTGCATCCATCAAGCATTGTAATATAATGAAAGAAATCTATTATATTATCCATTCATCCACCTGCTTGTAGTATCACTATGGACATGATTTAATTATAATTATTCAACTATTCTTCAACCTAGGGAGATTAAAACATTATTCAATTTTAAAAACTTCACAATTTGAATTATAAGAATAATAGTAAAATTAACAATAAATACTCACTTAGAACCTTGGTAAATTCATGGTCATATCAATATTAAAAAGATTCATAATCAATCATAGTTGATTTTACAAATGACATAAACTATATAAATAATATAAAATTTGAGTAATAATATCTTAACATCATACTCGAAAACTCATAGTATTTCTTGTAAAAACTTAGAACCCCTTTAGAGTAAGATACCATTTCATTTTTATACAAATAGCTTTGTAAACCCTCAGAAACCTTTTAAACTAAGATATCATTGCATTTTATAGAGCTAATTTCCAACTATAATATTTTATATTAGATTTTTTATGACTACCTATTGATATACAAAAAATATCATTACAACAATTGCAACCAAAAAGATTAAAACTATATTAGTTCACACTAATCCATTTGGAAAAAATATTTACACATGTAGAGATACACAATCATCCCTTGAAACACCATGATAGGCATCCCAAGAATCAAAAGGTGACACCTTTCATAAAGCCTATTGTTACACTTGTGGTTTTTATTGTGAATTCTCTTTTTCCATTTCCTCAAAATTCAATGTGGTCATGGAACATGTATCTTTGAATTGGAACGGGTTTACATTTTATTATTGAATAATGTTGGCTACAGAATGTCTCCAACCAAATTTCAAAATTTGTGCAAAGAAATAAATAGTCACATTGAGAATCAATGTCATTTATTTGTGTAATCTCAAGAAATCATGTAGACAAGTATATATAACCAAGGGTGATTTTTTATGATTAACTTATGGTTGATAAAAAATATGATTGATTCTTATAACTTTCCTCTTTTGAGAAGGTTCAAAGTATTTTCAATTAACAGTCAAGAACTACACAATTTATTTTTAAGTGTGGCTCTATAACTTGGTTTTGACCACCATCCATGGTGGAATATTCTCTTGAACACTCCAAAACCCCCTACCCCCCCTGAACACATCCTCTATCTAAATGTTTGTCTAGATCTTTGGCTGGTCAATCTCTAATGGACACCCCCTCGATGTTGGGGTTGTCTCAAATTTTAACAAGAAGTTGACTTCAAGAGTTTATTTGGGGTTGGCACACAACTAGGCATTTCTACAAGGTACTAGTTCCAAGGCTATCCTAGAGAAGGTAGGGAATATAGAGATCCTAAAACAAAATTGGAAAGGATTGGTAGTTCGATAATCTAATTTAGGTGCCCCACCTAGGTATCTCCCAACTATATCTCATGGGGAAGAAGATTTGAAGATCCTTCTTCTAAATTATATGGTTGATAATATTTCTTAGGTATTTTTTTTAATGTTTGGTGGGTAGGTTTCTGTCTTTCAAGCCCACTATTGAAATGGTTAGAAGATGGATTTATACTAAGTGTAAATTTAAGGGATCAATGGAGGTAGAGGCAATTATATGTGCTCTCTTCCTCTTTAAATTTTCTATTGAGGAGGATCAAAATCAAGTTTTGGTGGGAACATGGAGCTATGGAAAGCATCTCCAAGCATTGTCCAAATGGAAACTAGGCTTCAACCCTAATGTTAATCTCTAGAGAATGGCCCCAACTTGGCTTAGGCTCCCTATACTTCCTTTGGAGTTCTGGGATGAAAATATTTTCATATGGATAGGTGACTCCTTTAGACATTTTATCAAGGTTCACCTTGTCACCCTCAGCTGGGTTTTGCTAGATTTTGTGTTGATGTGGCGGTTAATAAAGCCCTCCCTAGTATTATAGCTTTGAAATCAAATCGAGGGACTTTGAAGAAAATGATAAACTATGAAAATGTAGACTTATACTACCAAAAATGTAGGAAATATGGCCATGTGGGGGTAAAAGCACAAACCTATTTCACCTTTTATAAATAAAAAGGATCCCAAAACACAAAGTGTTCAACATTAACAACATAAAAATAGTATTTTAGTTTATAATTTGAAGATGATGTGAACTAATGAAATGTGTTAAATTGGATGAATTTTATACCTATAATTTTTTTTTAAAATTTGACTAGGAATTTATTCATTTAAAAAAAATTGGAGTCCTTTTTCTAATAGAAAAATGATAGGGTGTAGTTCCTATCAAACAAGTATATGCAAATCATCTTTTTTCTTCCTTTGAATTGAAAATATGTTATGAATGACATGTATAGAAAGGGCACACAAAAAGAAATATTGTTTTTTGATGTATTCTTTCTTTCTTACAAGTACTTGATGTCAACCATATAAAAAACCATGAATTTTTTTCCTCTCATCAAAACTTCCTTATCAAATCTAGACCTTTTTAAAAAAAATCACATATTCTTGAAGATCACTCTCTCCTCTAGACGATATATATTTAAATTAAAAAAATTTTAATATGATTTACTATTTTTTTTCCTTTTTTAAGGGAGCATCTTCTCAAATATTAAAATACCTACTTATAATATTTTTAAATTATAACACAATATAACTAATCAAAATACTATGAGATTTATATAATTATGTGTTTTGATAGAGAAATGAGATTTGACCAAAATAGGTTTAGAGTTCCTAAAGGTGACACACATCAGTGCTTTTACCTGTGGTCACTAATTGCATAACTCGTATGAATGAAGGAGAGACATAAACAGGGAAGGAGGCTAATGTTGAAGAAATTGTACCTAGAAAAGAACCAAGCTGGTCCTTATGGATGGCCTAAGGTACTTCTCTATCCTCTGTGGGGGATGTGGAGAAGAAAACTAACTAGTTCGAAGAGTACCCATTTATAGGAAAATACGAAAGACCATAGGGCTCACTTGGAGGAAGGGGAGATATCAATTGATACTAATGGAGGGAAATTGGTTTAGGCTCCCACCAAGGAGGATTTTATAGCCCTAGTAGGTGAATCCTTTTCTCCACTAAGGAAGGGTGGGGTTCAGGAGGAAACCCACCTCTTTTCAACTCCACAGACGATTGTGGAGAACATGATGATTTGTTCACATAAGTCCACCAAGTGGGTGGACTATCCTTTCTTTAAGGTTACTATTATGGTCACAATCCCATGTGAAGAGGAATCTCTATTTTCTTTAGCCTTTGTCTCACCATTTATGGATGATGGCAGTTGGCAAGAACCCAAGAAGAAAACTCATGGACAACCAAAGGTGGATGTGGGCTCTAAGATCATAACTAGAAAGACACCAAAAAGAGTGGAAAGAACAAAGCAGACTTCCCATGATATTTCTCATGAGAAGTAAAGGACCTTGGAGGACATCCAAAAAGGTAGGAAATCAAGTTCATTTTATGGAATATTTGGGGCATAAATAGCTTGAGAAAAAAAATTCTCTAAAAACTATGATTTATGATCATAAGGCATATATTATACTCATTCAAGAGGGTAAGATGAATAAACACAACTTTCATAAAGTTGTGGGTTACATTTGGAGAGGGGATAAATATTCCTACAAAAAAAATATTGTTGGTAAGGTGCTTTTGGAGGGATTGTGGCCATGTACAACCCTTGTAGACTCAATGGGTTGAGCTCCACTATCACCCTCAGTTTCTAGTTGTGGCTTTTACTAATGTGGTTAGTAAATGAGCTCTTTAAAAAAATTATGCTCCCAATACAAGTGGGGGGGGGGAGAGATTGCATATTTGGGAGGATGATTCAATCTATATTGACAACTATAAGGGCACTAAATTTATCTATGTGGGGGATTTTAATACTCCTCTGTACTCCTAAGAAAATATCGATGGTCTTGAGAATGTCTCAGAGAGTGTACATGATCTAGATGGATTTCTCAAAAGGAATGATCTCATTGATATGGAGTTACAAGGTGTCCAATTTGTCTAGTCCAAAAATTAGGTGGGATACAATCTCATCTAGGTCATACTTGATAGGGTGCTAGTTTCAGTTGATTGGGACATTATGCATTATACCTCTCTTCATGGGTTCCCTAAGACTATCTTAGATCACTCTATGCTTTTATTTAACTGGTTGAGAAAGAAGCCTAATAAAAAGAAACCCTTCAAATATGAGATTACTTCACATTCCGATCCTCAATTTAGAGACTTTGTTGAATAATGGTGGAATATAAGGGTTTAAGGTAAGGAGATGTTTCACTTAGCTAAGAAGCTTGAAAATATTAGAAGGGAGGATGTGGCATGGAATGAATCCTCTTTTAGAGACATCTTCAAATAAAACAAGGAAATAGAAGGAAAACTTCAAGAGTTTTAGGAGAGTATGGTGAAGGGAGATCTATTCCTTACCACCCATGAGGAGGAGAAAAGTTGGTAGAGGAAATAGAAGCAAGTGATTGAAAGAGAAGAAATCTTCTAGAAATAGAGATCTAGGATTTAGAATCTTATTGAAGGGGATAGGAATATGACCTTCTTTCATAGATCTACTTCTAAGCACAAGAA